>LQNS02001577.1:2562986-2573591 GCA_001587735.2 Parhyale hawaiensis | reverse complement strand
TATCCTTAACTTAATGCAGCATTATCCTCCCTCCTCATCCTTAACTTAATGCAGCATTATCCTCCCTCCTCATCCTTAACTTAATGTTGCATTATTCTCGATCCTCGTCCTTAACTTAACGCAGCGTTATTCTCCCTCCTCATTTTTAACTTATTGCAGCATTACCCTCCGTCCCTCCTCATTCTTAAATTAATGCAGCATTATCCTCAATCCTCTTCTCTTCCTTAACTTAGTGCAGCATTATCCTCCCTCCTCGTCCTTAACTTCATGCTGCAAAGTCCACCCTCCTATTCCTTAACTTAATTCAGCAATGTCCTCCATCCTTTTTCTTACGTAATGCAGCATTATGCCCCCTTCTTTAACTTAACACAGCGTTATACTCCCTCCTCTTCCTCAACTTAATGATGCATTTTCCTTCTTCTTTTTTCCTTAACTTAGGGCAGCATTGCCCTCCCTCCTGTTCTTTAATTTACCGAAGCATCATTCTACCTCCTCTTCCTTAACTCTGAGCAGGATTATTTTCCCTCCTCTTCCTTTACTTCTTCCCACATTATCCTCCCTCCTCTTCCTTAACTTGATGCAGCATCATCATTCCTTCTCTCCCATAGCCTCTGCAACATTATCCTCCCTTCATTTCTTTAACTAAATGCAGCATTGTCCTTCCTCCTCGTCCTTTATTTACAGAAGCATCATCCTCCGTCTGCTTCCTTAATTTTATGCGGAAATATCTTCCCTCCTCTTCTTTAACTAACAGCATCATGGCTTACTACAGCATTATCCTGCCTACTCTTCCTTTAACATACAGTGGATGATTTACTTTAACCAAGGACTCGAGCATTATTCTAAACAGATGTTAGTGTTCCGAGACATGATTTGTGATTTAGAAAATATGTACAGTGCCTAGACATAAGTATTTACGCAACTCTATTTTTTATGTATTTTTAAAAATTCAGGGTCTGCTTGTACGCAAACTGACCAGCAACCAGCAATCCCTTAGCCTCAGCAAAAGACCCAGCTTACAATCCACCAATTTCTCGAACACCTTCGACAAAATGGGCGTCACCGTAATAGCTCGGTAGTTGGCGGCACTGGGGGACACTGGACCTTTGGCAATGGGAGTAATATTCCCAGTACGGCAGCAACGGGGACAATTTCCTAACCATATATCAGGTATCCCGAGACATCACAAGAATAGTCCTCTTAGGGACAAAGACAAACCACTCCAAAATAGACACAGTCGAGTCGTTAAGTACAGTGATAGGATCCTCACTGCAAATGATCTGAGGCCAAGGCAACGTCCTTACGCCTCCAAAAATATCATGCCAGTTTGCCCTGCTCTTAACGAATACCACTCTCCTGGTGCCAGCCACAGGAACAGTCTGATCCACGTCCAAGGATACAACAGGATTTGAATGGTCTGAAGTGTAAATAGGGGAACCAACTGACACTGTCAGTCACCAAGTCAGAGATATCAGTCATGACGAGGTCGAAACAATTGCCATCATCATGCGTGGACCCATGGACAAGCTACATACAAATAGATAAATAGAAAAAATCCAATGCCGTCTCACTATGGCCATTAGTCGGTTACACAGATCCAAACCAGTCCCTGTGGTGCGCATTAACATCCCAACAAAAACAAACGCTGACTTAGGATCCGTTATCTGGATGGAAGCCATCGCTTTCAGAAAACAGTCATACACAGAATCACCAGTTGTAGGGCTCTGACACAATGAGAATAAATGAAAATTATTCAAACGGCCACACACCTTAACAATCATAATCTCATGACAGACGTATTCAAAAGCTGATTGTCGGTATGCACAGACACCATGCCGGACATAGACAGCCATTGCCCGAAATCCAAGCCCCGACCCCAGTGGCCTGCGACAAAGGAAAAGCTGCAAGCTCCGTGTCGCGCCTCTTACCCGACACCAGCGTCTCGGAACAGCACACGATATCGATACAACGGGACACAAAGCCAAGCTCCGCGAGGTCCGCATTCAGTCTTGTAATATTGCTGTGAAGGAGACGACACCCCCGAGCCCGATCCGGTCCCGGGACTTTTCATATCCCCACAAAAAAAGGCGTAGAATAATGTAGATAAATAAGCACAGAAAAGGACAAAATAGGAGACATATAAGATCCCATAGACAATTGATTAGCTAAGGCAGAAATACGGTCCACTCGACTGAGCTGCCAAGCCCAGCAATGCTTGTATACCCCCAGGTTCACCTGTTTATTGAGGATGAGAGTCACGATGGACATATGGGTGCCTCCATCAACCTCTCATGGCTTTGCGCTGCCGGGCAGCACCGGATTTGCACGAAACAAAAAAGTAGAAGAAAGAGTATGGATTGCGCCCCTGAGAGGAAGGGAGAGTTGCTGACTGTGGAATGTCGGGCACACGGCTATGGCAACAGCCAGGTGATCTTCTCTCTGGTTGCTGTTAGCTCTTTGGGGCTCATCCGTCTTCTATGTGCATTTCGTCCAGGAGGGTTCCCATAACCCCAACTTCTCATGACTCATACGCCCGCCAAGCGGCAGCCGGTTTCCAGAAAGAAGGGACACAATTTTAGTCGCTTGTAGTCGACCCTGCATTGGTCACCTCTTACGCCGCGTGCAGGACGAGAGTGGAATTCTAATTTCATTCATGGTTTTTTTTTTGTCATATTACTGACAAACATGAAAAAGCAGGAATACAGACAAAGAGACGAAAGGACTGACAGATCATCAGAAATATTTGGTCATTTGTTCTTTGTAACTTTGAAAATAATTAAGCGCAGTTCATTAAGATCCATTCATAGCTTTTTGCATGGGCTTACCAAAGAAAACAGATAGACAAACAAATTAATAGCTTAACGGATATTCACCAAAAGTCAGTCGTCTATTCCTCTTAACATCCCCTTACAACAACTGTAAATTCCATGTACATCCGTCCATAACATTTTGAGTTATTTTGGTTGCAGTCAAACAGAGAAAGAGACGGTTAAATAAACGCCGACAAAACTAGAACACCTCATGTTATAAGACCAACACGTGCTGTGGGGCAAATTCAACGCTATCATTTTTTATGGCCAGATAACTGTAGAGTTTTGGCATTTTCACATCTAAGTCAACCCATCCGGCTAATTCTAGCTTTTTGGCAATGTTCATATCCAAGTCAACGCACCAGACTTACTGCAAAAAATTATGAACATTGCTCAACTCCGTCTGTCTCTTTTTGAGTGGAGTTGCAGATTCAACGAAGTCATTTTTGATGGTGAGTTAACTCAAAACTTTTGCTAATTTTTACAACTCAGACAACCCACCTGACTGCCTGAAAATATATGTATATTATTATGACTCAACTCCCTCCTCTTTTCTGGGTGGAAAGCTAACGAAATTCATCGCCGTCATTTTTGATGGCCAGTTAATGCTAGTGTTTTGGTCTTGGTCACGTCTAAGTTAACCCACTATGCAAAAATTAATAACATTTCTCAACTCTTTTTATCTCTTTCTGGGTGGACAGACAAATATATATTTGTATATATACTTAAATCTTCAACGAAAGCATTATCACTTCGTTCGCGGGTGATAAACATAATCTCTTTAACGGAGGTAATTATCATTGACTAGGTCATCAGTGAGGTTGTGATGAGCTGTGCCTTACAATAATAATTGCTGTAGCATTTCAATGTTTTTAATTAACTTTTCGATTTCTGGAAATCATAGACTATTTTAAGTGCGGCCCGCAACAATGCATGTTATTTCAATAAATCATATAAAATAATACTTAGGAATATTTTATTTTAGGTATGACATAAATGCATTTTTTAAGTGTTATGTAACTCAAATGTCCGTAGTTGTTCCGCACGTACCACTCTGCCCAATCATCGTCCAGTACTCGGTCTAAATGTTATATCCAATGTGTTCGATAATACATGCTTCACTGCTGATACAAACATTTATTTGCCATATTGATATTGCGCTCATATATTGTGTAGGTGGCGGTTCAGACTGGCGCAGTTGTGTGGCCAGATCAATATATCGACAGAGCGGTTAGCACGAGTCTTCGTCATCAGTACGTGAAAGTGACTTTGAATTCCCTACAAGTGTTCACTATTAATACGTTTGTTACTTATTTTCAATTAAGTTTGTCCTTCTCTTGGATTCCTTACATTGATCCTCTCTTTGAAAAATGGAGTAGAGACCCTATTAGAATCAAGTTTTAGAGCCACAAAAAGATATTGGACTGTTACACAGAAATTAGATTTAGTCTGTAATTATCGTCTGAACAGTACCTGGGCATCAACGTGTGAATCATAATAGCCGGCAAAGAAGCCGTGAATAGTACAACATTCAGTGTTCCTCAATGTTTAGCTTACAGTAAATATGCTTCTGACGCTCTCGCAGAATATTTATACAGGAAAAATCTTCACAAATTGCTGTGCAGCTCCTAAGGATGCGAAGCATGGGAAGGATGTCAGTGACGGCTCCTGTATGACTACAGCAGTGGCAGTGCAGCTCGTTTCGATGCCAAGAAATAAATGATATTTTTGTATTGTGCGGTGTAATTAATGTTAATCAATCAATACGTTTCATTGCTTCTCATTTTGTTGTATCCTAAAAGTTTATCACCGGTCCACGAGGACGAGTGCCTCTTTAATACTAGAGCACTCTGAGAGTGCACACCTCCGCCAAGCAAAGCGAAAAAATTCAAGTCGGCTCAGAAATCATGTTTCTCTTTCTATCAACACCAAAATCTGATAACTTGTGCCTTCTGATAATATTAACGGTGTCTGTGATTTTCTTGGAGATCCGTTCGTAACTTTTTGAGTTATGCTGCTTACAAACATTTTAACAAACATAAGTCACACACACTAACGGGTAAGCCGATCATGATCATCACCAAAAGTTAATCCTTTATGTCTTGTAACATAACTAACAGTTCTTAAAAATTTTTTAAAGATCCATATTTTTTTAGTTATTGCGCTAACAAACATTTTAACAAACATTAGTCAAGCACACAAACGGACCTACCGATCATTACCAAAATTTAATCAATTATGTCTTTTAACATTACTAATAATTCCTGAAAATTTCATAAAGATTCATTCAAAATTTTTTGAGTTATTGCGCTAACAAACATAAAATCAAACACAGCGACAAACAAATTAATGAACAAACAGATCATCACAAAAATTTGATCATTTACGCTCTGTAATAAGCCCAACAACTCATGTAAATTTCATGAAAATCCGTCCATTACTTTTTAAGTTATGGCACTAACAAACAATAGGCAGATAAACAAATAAACGGATGGTCAGATCTTCACCAAAAGTTAATCATTTGTCCCTCCTAATATACCTAACAACCCCTGTAAGATTATTTCACGCAGGTCTTTATGATCGCAATCTTCGTAAGCAAAATCACATTTCTCGATAATAAAACTGTCCCGGCGCTTTTTAGTCTGCCACCCGCACCAGCCACCACACTATAGTACCAGCTTCCTTGTAAAATAGAGCTCCCAAGAACTTGGTCAGCCATCGTAACAGTTCTCGAGGCTAGGCCGAGAACCATGGGCTAGGAAGGCAAGGACTGGTTCCTCTAATATTATTCCTACCTGCCAACGTCATCGAGGAATATTAGGAAAACTGGCCCCTGCCTTCCTAACCCATGGTTCTCGGCCTAATCTCGTAGCAATAGTATTGGGTAGAATAGAGTCCAGTCAGCATAGTATTGGAAAGCATAGAGTTCACATGTTGACAGTGTGGCCTCTGTTCTACCCAAGGTAGTATAGAGTCACGTTAGGGAAAGAGAGAGAGAGAGAGGAGTGCAGACAGGTGTACGAAGAGAAGACCATGTGGAGTTAGAGCGAGAAGGGAGGGGAGGGGGGGACGCCCTAGTCGGCGCTATGTGAGGGAAAGAGACGAGAGAAAGAGGGAGAGTAAGGACACGCGGTGAGACCGGCGGCGGCAAGGAGGAGCAGAAGTAGGTGAGGGTTACAGTATTTGGAGCAGTAGGGGTCCCTCGGTACTCTCTGCCTCTGATGCGAGGCTGTGACCTGCTGCTGCTGCTCAGCAGTACTGCAAGAGAATGCTGCCTGTGCCGGTGCTGCACAACAGTGCTGCACTTGCTGCTGCTGCTGATACATAGAACACCCGACGCTAACAAGGGAATTGCAAGCTTAGTGATCTGCCTCTTAAAATTTCCTCGCTCGTACAAGCGTGTGCACATCTTACTGCATAAATACGCATATTCAGCCGAATAATATTGTCCACAGTGACGCGGTGCTGTCTTACATTACATCTTACAACTTGTCACACTATAACGATAGTGGTAACTTTTTAACAATATCGCTGAATGATACTGATGAGGGCACACCTCTTGTCACGTCAAAGTATACCATCCAGCAACCGTGTATCTTCATGACGATAGCCGCGAGGATTACAAGTGAAGAGGAGCTCCACTCCGCTGCTACCATACGGGAGAGGAAGAAGTTCCGTACGGAACGGCCACAACAGCGCAATCAATAGCAAGGTGCGTGCTGCAGCCAGCCACGGACCCCTTCAGAGAAAATGCTTTTGTGACAGGAAGCCTCCTACTGCTGGTGCTAACAGCGAAAATAGTACCTCCGCTAAATTTGAATTAATCGGGTTACCTCGAAAGTTTTTTAATTGGTTTACCTTGAAATTAAGACAATCAGATTACCTCAAAACGTAGCTGATCGGAGTGCTACATTTTGCAAGAGTTCAAAGATCAACAATGCGCCGAAGAAATATATTAGGTTAGGCAAATACTAGTAAAGTATTGACCATCGTCTCATAGGTATAGAGAAAACGAGAGTCGACGGCTCGTTATGAACGACTCAGTCGCCTGGTCCCACGGATGAGGCGACAAGTATTCACAAGGTCTGTAAGATGTTCCCGCAGACTAGATTGCGGCTCATTTTATCAACTCCATGATATAATTTTTTTACGTTCGCTCTGACTCCATGGCCGATATATTTAACCAAAGTATCGCCTCGTAGTTATCCCTGAGCACTGTAAATTTTCTAACCGATTTGGCGGCGCCAGTTAACGGGCCATGAAAGTGAGACGAGTATTTGTGACGGACTAGAAAAGTAAATTTTAGGCGATGCGTGGTAAGGAACATCGCGTACGGCTGACGCGAGCGCTGAATGTTAAGCTGTTCAGTGACAGTGATACAATTGCATCAGTAGAGTGATGCCGAACTTGCCCTCTCTCTCTCCTTCACCCTATATTTTGTGCATATATGTGACGTCTCGGCTTGTCTCGGCTTTTCTGCCGGTAGGTCTCAGAGTGGTCAGTGCGCTACTGACAGGGAAGAGGCGCAAGTTGAGCATCTCCAACCCCCGGGCGCGGCTGAACGCTTTCGCTCAGCTACACCGCACAGGGGAAGGAAACGAAATACATAAAAGAAAGTAGAAGTCTAGCGGGAATAGGTCAGCCACCTCAATCGGCAGCTCACCTCCCGAAACAGAAGGGGAAGTATTGAGAGCCTACCTAACTTTACAAAACTAACCATATCAGCAGGAACTGGAGCAAGTTGCAACATCCCCTGCGGAGAAAGCACTGGGGAACCTTGGGTGCGATAGAGGACCCAAGTTGTCATCGATCCTCCCTACATGGGTTCCATGTGTTTTCACCAATAACGTCATTTTCATTATTACTTCGCATTTGGGTTTAGTTTTGCGGAAAATGATCTAAAAATAATATTATAACCTCAAACTGAGCTCCGAACAGATATTACTTAGGGGAATTACCCAATTGCCGAACTGCCCCTATATCCGAACAAAAAGCTATTATTTGATAGGTTTCGGTAATAAACCTACCAAATAATAGCTCGTTGTTCGGAAATAAGGTTATTTCTGCTGGAACCACGTCATACAACGTATGTTCGGTAATAAAACAACACTTATACGTTATGGTTATGTACACTATCACCCAAGCGTTGCAGTGAAGCAGTTCACAAGCCTGTATATATGGAGCATAGCAGCCGACACCGCTGCTCCGTCGTCCTTGCTACGCATAGTCTGGTGTAGCGAGCGCCGCCGGGGGTCACAGGGTACAGTCGTGCGGCAGTTGCTGCTAGGCGGCGCAGCTTACGCGAATGACTTTCATTCATTTTCTAAGGCTATTTCCAGGCGCTACCGCGAATTCTACATGAGTTCGTGGTAGCTGGCCGTGGTATAGTATAGTCGGCGGCTTATCGCTCTCTCCAGTGTCATGCGGTTGATTTATCGAAGTTGTGAACTTGTACCACCGCAACAGTTTCACTTCATTATTCCATGCTATCGAATACATCACAGCAATCTACGCTCTGTAACATCCTTGGTGACTTACTTTATATCACTAACTGCAGCCGGACCAGGACGGAGCTGTCGACGGTTGCTGGACCCTTTCTTATTTGAATCCGCAAACACCTACATTTTGTTTACATTGTTTTTAGCCGAAAATTTTAAATATTGGATCGGAACAGTTTCTCAATGTGAATATTCAACAGATGTCTTTCGTGCTTCCACTGGCACTTGAGTATCTACATTATAATTTTACTTGAGACTCCTTCCGTACGTCCGTCTATCCGTCCGTACGTCCATACCTGTGTCCATGCGTTTCATTTTTCACCATAAGCTATATAGGGGCAAATTTAACTTGCCAGAAGTTCTGCTTTTCACTGGGAGGATGCTTAATAATATCTGTCTTCTTTTCGCTTGCTCTTCAAGAAAGTTTCAGTCAGTTTCGAAGCAAAGACATGAAGTTCTTTTTACACGTATCATACATACAGTACCGATTTTCATATCTTGAAATATTCACGTTGCTGAGGTCGCATAACAATCCATATATGAGATAATTCGTATCCAGAATATGGTGCAGCGAGCTGTTTTGAACTGCTTCATTCTAACACATTTTTGAAGTGAACGCGTGATGTTTCAAGAAATCGCTTGAGCTGAAAGAAAAAGTGCTCTCGGTGACATCAATCACTTTTTGAAAAAAGGGATTGAGTCTGTTGTATCTTTATTTTGTGGGAAAGCCATCGCACATATAAAGAACAAAGCAGCCGCTAGTCCTGCTATTCAATTAAAATCATCAAATTCAACGATGAAAAATTAAAATGTTGAAAATGTGAAAGCCTAAATCATAATATCTCCAGACGATAAAAAATAAAGGTTAGTGAAGGCGTGTAAATATAGAAGAAAGCAATGGGGAAAAGTACTTCCTGAAGAGTGAGATTGCTATATTTGTTTTATGCTGTCTTTATGTCTATATCATAAAATACAAGGGAGAACACTTTGCTGGTACGACATCGGCAAGGTCCACCGGTGATATAGCTAGTGTCTGGCATACACTGACTACGTTAGGCCTCTTGTTTACGAGTCGAAATACGGAAGCGCTTCATGCTCTTGAAATACATGTTTCAATGCGGTGTTACGAATATTGTGCTCTATGTATATTTATATTCTTGATGAATTAATATTGCTGGGTATTCAGCAGCGATAAATTATTCTTTTTTTCTTCATTACTATGAATTTATTTCTCATATACAGGGTGCAGTACAGTTTTATTTTTACAAGTATTTCGAACAAAGTTTTCAAAAGTATCTTCGTTTCTTTAAGCGAACGCGAGTATTAAACTCTAAAACATTTAGGCTTTAGAGCAGCCTATGACAGTAAGACATATGACAACAGCGCAGCTGCTCGCTAGCTGGTGTTAGAATGAGCGAGATAAGCGATCGCTTGTATACAACAGTTTCACGGCGAACAACCCGAGGCTGTGAAACCTTTATTATTTTTGGTGAAAACTCTTGAGAGCGAAAGCAAGGTTCAAATCTGTTATGGTTGTTCTGTTTGAGATGTAGGGATCTTTGTTCGCACTTTGTAGAGCCACAAAAGAAATGTTTATCTGGGAAAAGCTTGAAGGTTCACACTTAGGTCTGGTTCGAAGAGGGTAGTCAGTCTGAGTTTGAAGGAGTTAGTGGAAGTTACTTAGTGCTTCTCTCCTTCGGAGGCACGTGTTTGTGCTCTCCCCCGTGTCGGTGGGACTCACGTTTGGTTCCGCCGATTCCGATCCGTGCTGCAAACGGAATTGTTTTGGCTCCTCTCTGGGTATGGGCCTTCTCCGAGCCAAGTGTTTTGAGATAGCACGTAACTGCACCTTTTGCATCACTGACGCCATGAGTGCTAACATAGTAATTTCAGTCCCCTATGTGACGACAGGGCTTCGCCTTTTGCGCCAATCAGTGTGCTTGTCAACGGAGGTGAATTCTTTAGTTTAAGGGTCAAGCTATGAAAAAAATGGAAAAATGTGAGATATCTCCCAAAAAATAGGATAAGTGAGACGTAGACTAAGATGTGTGTAGTTAATTGCGAAAAATTATATTAGACGGTGCAAATAAAGCAAAATGGAAAATGGATGCGTAACCACCAGGAAGATGAGTAAGGTAAGTTGGGTTGATTAAAATGTGCGCAGGAAATTGCTGGAGTTTCAATAGACCGTGCGAATTCGATCCTAAAGTCCAAACTATAAGCTTATAATGCAACGACACGTATGGCCTTCTTTATGTATCGGGAGATGTTCGGGCCACAGCTCTCAATGGATGAAG
>LQNS02001577.1:2539330-2562646 GCA_001587735.2 Parhyale hawaiensis | reverse complement strand
CTGTCTCTCTCTCGATTACAATAAATTATTTCATTGCTTATTGTGTGTTTCATTTAGCATCCTTGTCAGAACTCGCAAGTAGTAGTTTAAGATGTTTATTTTTCATTAATTTTATTCATTTGACAATTTCAATTATTATTATTTACATTATTTGATTATTTATATTTGTAGGGGAGGTCGCCCGCCTCCCCAAATCATGGCGTCGTGTGTAGATACATATATATATAGTAATCAGTTCCAAAACGCCGTAACAGCGGGTGGCAACGGCTAATTCGAAATATGTACAATTAATAATTTAATCTCAATAAAAATTCACAAAGAGATTGGAAACTGAGCAAATGGCTCTCGCTGTAGCGGAATAGCTCCCGCGGCTCGGAGTTTAAGCAGTTTTTGAATATCATAATGTTTGATAAGCCGAAACTGCATACACAGCAGCGTCAAGGGAAGGATAAGGAGAAACGTTCCCATGTTTCGATTCCCGTATGCGGCAATCTTGAGGTAAGACGTAGTTTGTAAGGACTAAGAGACAGGTGCTATACATGGTGTAGGTTAGGTTAGGTTAGGGATCTGTATTAGGTCGAATTAAAGTGTAGGTAGCGTAGGTTAGGATTGTTTTATTTCAGAAAGTGAGGACATTAACTAACCGTAGAATTTCCACAGGTCCCGCTAGTTACTATTATTGCTATTAGTGTACCCGGCCGTCAAAAATGATGGTGACAAAATCGTGATGATATTTCGTCATTGCCACGCTTTCGTTAATTCAACTGCCAACATAAAAAAAAGACAGAAGGTGAGAATTTTCGGTTTCACACCTGATGAGGAACGACAACCCTTCGCGTATCTTTCTGACAAGGATAAAAATTGAATGCTTTTTGTAGGCAGTCAATCATCATTTAAACTAGAATGCTTCGTGGCGTAAGACCACCTGCGGAGGGAGTAAATTTCATCGCCATCATTTTTGAAGGCCAGCTAATCTAGTTTTCATTCATGGGTTACGTCGTGCACGGGTTCCCCGTATCTATCGTCATAATTATGTCCTTTGGTTCTCCTTCTGTTACAGTGCCTAGACATAAGTATTTGCACGACTCTATTTTTTATCTATTTTTAAAAATTTAGGGTCTGCTTTAGGATAATTAATACAGGAAGTTTATATAACATATATGAACGTTCTAGAATAATTTCCAAACTAATTTATTCAAATTATACTATTAAATATCAAAGCTTCACTATCATATTTATTTTGGTCAGATACTTTTGTTCTTCATAACTTCTACTTGTGTTAAACTTTCTTGTTATAAGTGCACATTTGACTGTTCTGTTAAAATATTCTATTATATATATGTTGTATAAACTTCCAGTATTAATTATCCTAAAGCAGTCCCTAAATTTTTTAAAATACATAAAAAGTAGAGTTGTGCAGATACTTATGTCTAGGCACTGTATATCGCTGTTGTTGTGGAAGTAGGAGCTTAAACTATTCACAATAATAACATAGGAAAAATAAAACGCCTCGACGATCTGCCACGGTGGAGGCTAATTCAACGCCGTCGTTTTTGATGGCCAGCTAGGCCAAGTTTCTTTGGATGGGTCACATCTAAGTCAAGCCGCCTTACTCCCTACAAAAATTTATGAACATTGCTCAACTCCTTTGACCACTTTTTGGGTGAACAGCCAAATATATATGATATATATATATATATATATATATATATATATATTTAAATCTCCAATGAAAACATTATCACCTCTCTCGCGGGTGAGAAATATAAATTTTTACAAGGCATCATATGTACAAGATATCAAGATGAGTCGAAATTTTTCGCTCAGCGAAAGGATGTTTCGATGACGAATGAAATAAAGTTGGAAGAACATATCATGCAACGAAATAACTGTGGGCAGAAAGTAAGCATCAAGATGCGTGAGTGTGCTAAGGGAAGCTTCAGATAACTCAAAAAGTTATGGATGGATTTTGCCCAAATTTACAGGGATTATTAGGTATGTTAAGAGGATTAGATGATCAACTCCTGGTGAAGATCCGTCCATCCGTTTGTTTGTTTGTGTGCTTCGTTTTTCTAAATGCCATAACTCAAGAAGTTATTTAGGGATTTTTATGAAATTTACATGAGTTGTTAGGTACCGTATATCATAAAAAATAAATGATCAAATTTTTCTATTTTTTCGTTTCTATGTTTGAGTTGTGTTTGTTATGATGTTTGCTACGCATTAACTCAAAAAACTTTTAAATCTATCTTTATGAAATTTACAGGAGTTGTTAATAATGTTAAAAGGCAAAAATGGTTGAACTTTGGTGCAGATCGGCTGATTCGTTTTTATGTTTGAATTGTGTTTGTCATAATGTTTGTTACGCAATAACTCAAAAACGTTTGAATGCAACTTTATGAAATTTACAGGAGTTTTTAGTCATGTTAAAAGATATAAATGTTTAATTTTTGGTGCAGATCGGTTGGCTCGTTTGTTTGTTTGTTTGTTTGTTTGTTTGACTTATGTGTGTCGTAATGTTTGTTAGCAGCATAACTCAAACAGTTATGAAACGATCTTAAAAAAAATTGCTGAAACTGTTCATACAATTAAAAGGAACAAATGATTAAATTTTGGAGTGCTCTGACACATCATTAAATGACACCAGAAAATTAGCACGTCACGAAAACCCCCTTGTTTTCTAGTTTTACACTTCAGAGGGTTTCTAAAATGAAAATTAAACATTCTGCCTGAAAAATTATATATATATATTATTAGATAGAGCGCAGCGAAGCGGTATTTGCAATATCACTTGCGACATGTGCGACCACGCTCGTATAGGCAAGCCCAGGTCAACAGTAATTAATAAGCCGACTCTTGATTTGCCCGGCTGCAACCCCGTATCATAATTACCGCGGTATTACCTTAAAGGCTAGAATTTCTTCCTATCTTATTCCTTCAGTGAATTAGGCGACACATATAAATAAATATACGTATAGCTAGTGGACCCGAGCGTGAAAAAACTCAAGCAATAATCGATATTTTTTATTGATAATTAGTCCGTTGCGGAATCTTCTCTTCTCGACTTGCTTCATTTTCTTCATTGATCCTTTGTCGTGCTTTCAAACTCAGGGTTTTTTCCTTCGACTTGCCGTTTCCTCATTTTCCCGTTTACGCTTATCAGCAGCTCTCATTCACTTCTGTAACCTTTCTTCTTTAAATCTTTCTTGACTGTATCGCATAGACGATTCATGTCTTTCCATGCTTTCGTGGCACGTCTTCGATCTTGAGGCTGTAGTAGTTTCGTACTACTTATACGTTCCCATATGTTTCCTTCTTGATTAGGGGTGCATCTTCAATAGTGAGAGGCAGATAAATTCTTGAGTAAAACACTACGATAAACTTGAATGCAACTCCAGCCAGCTTGCATGCACGTCAGCGCTCCGTAGCCAAGATACGGTCTTGCGAACTTGAATATCTGCTTCACTGAAATTTTGAAAATTTGGGCTATGAAACAAAATTTGCACCTTCAGAGAACGACAGTGTGAGGGATGATATGAGTGGTATGGAGCTGAAGGAACATATGGTAATAGACAGAAGATTTGCTTCAGGGACTCCCTTTGAACGGGGATAATACTGCTGTCAACAGCACGCTAGAAGTAATAGTTGTCTACTGCCCGTGAAAAAATCACCCCTCCAAAGCGCTACGTTGACCATCTGCCGAATTTATACGTTGTGACCTGAGAGAAAAAAGTTATACAATCGGACTCCAGAAGCTACATACAGTGCATAGTGTTCCGATTTCAAGAAATGTTTCAAGTAAGAAGTGTCTTCAGATAAAGGGATGAGAATCAGCCGTCGCCATCTTCTGCAACCTGTTCATCGATTTACAAAATCTGCAATCTTGCTTATTTTTCGCCTATCTATTTCCTTCAAAGCGGACACGAAATAAATAAATACATGAAGCGTTTAATTATATAAGGATAAGGTCATTCTTACATCACAACTATTAGCATTATTGTAACTGTTATTATTATCGGTTTTAGTCCCTCACCCTTGTCGCTATTTCGTTATTATGATTATATTGAAACTATTACAATATAATTGCGATTGTTATTATGGCTGTGGTTGTGAATAAGACTATGATTGTAATTATGACTGCTGTTATGATTAGTATTATGATTGTAAAATATTACTGGAAAGTGGGAAAAGTCCCCTGAACAGAGCATTGTTCTGCAAAAATATCTTAGATGCTTATTATGGATACGAAGTGCAATAAATATATTTCAAGTCTGGCAGCAACTCTTGTAGCTATAACCTGCGAGCAAAATAATTCTAATTTAAACTTGACTCCTGTTGTTTCATCCCGAGACCGTATCAAGAGTACCTTAATTTTCCAGTTGCTACTATTGACAGCATAACGGTCGTACTAAGGTTAAAAGCGAAGGAACGCAGCGCTATAATCATATAATATGAATGATTATGTTGCTAGCTTTCTGTATTGATTGCAAAACTGGACTTGTTAGTATTCTGCATGTCTCTCCTTTCTATTAATCACAATGCATGCAGGCGTTTCCTTAACTATTCTTTGTTTTTTCCTTCTTGCAGGTAAGGCAGAGCCGCTCATAGGCGCCCCAACCGTCTCTGTCCTAGTCGCACCCCACCTTCACAGGTTATCTTTTCTTGGTAAGTATAACGTTGCTTCGAAGAGTTCAAAGAAGACTGTCGAAATCGAAATACGTGGCTCTGCATTCCATGGTTTCTATACAGCAGTGTCGACGATGCTTGCATTACTTTTTTATCCTGAACTCATGTATGTGAGTCACACAATTACTTCCCATGTAAGATAAGAACACATCACTGGCTAGGTCAACCGCTAGTTAGTTTGGTAGTCTAACTGCAGGCCCTGATCTAATTCTTGATAGTCGCTTCGCGTGCCGAAAGCTTCTTTTTTTTCCTCTTACAGATCGATGGCACTCCTCCGCGAGTTAGATTTTGTGGTGAGGCGGATCGTGTCGTCGCAGCTCCTTGACATTTTTTCACTTGACTAACCATCTAACGTTACAAGGCTTCGTCAAACCATAAACTGAAATCAAGAAAGTATCGTGTTATGTATATGCGTTCTGCGAGTACAACTTTCTAATGTGTTAGCCTTTACATTCAAATGTGTAGACGCATTCTTTGTATCATTCGGTTTCATGTTGGCGGATGCGACCACCGACCGCGTACAGGCCCGCCTCAGATAAGAAAGGCAATAGGACATAAACAATACCATGCAAAATGTGCTTGATTTCCAACGTCGCTAATGTGAGCGACATGCGTAATTCTCAATGACCTTCCGGTCAGAACCTATATCTGTAAAAGTTGTCTGTCAAAACCTGTGACCAGGGTTTCGGAAATAGTTATTAGTCTCATAAACATACAGCCAATTTACCGGCGAACGTCCGACCCAATTCGTGCGGAACTTTGCCGGTGTTCTAAATGAAGTCGGCGATGATAGATATTTAAGGCGCTTGCGCATTGAAGAATCAGATCATTTGATATTCAGCCTTACAGTACCTAACATTGTCTATTGTATTCTGCATGTAACACTTATTCAGATGTAGACCTCGTACCTTGTTGTCTGTGCCTATCTGGTAGCATGCTTGCTACTTATTCCTGGATCATATCACATAACTCTTTTACAGTATTGTAAGATGTAAATAAATAAGATCTTTACGACATTCCTTCACCATCCAGCACTGTAGCCTGACAACATAACTCTCCTTTGAAGTTAAGTCTCACAACCAAGTACGGTGACTATCTCAACTAGAACTTATCTACGCATGGAATTAAATGCTCACAATACTGGACTATACATCAACGACGTGAATAGATTACCATTACATCAGTACGTTACGTTTTGCCACAAATGAACTAACAAAATTACATTACTCGGCATTCGTAGAGTGAACATAGTATTCGATGGCACTGCTTTGTTGCTAACCTCAAGCGAAATCTCAAGACCACGAACAGTTTCTGTTCTTTATCGTTCAGAATGTCTGCACTGTAGTATCATTTATGCTATTATAATGTTTGTATGCATTCTGCTTGAATGATATGAGATATAATACTTTCTTCTCGCAAATTGTAATATATATATATATATATATATATATATATATATATATATATGTATTTATGTCCAAGAATATACCTATATATATACATGAATGGCTCTTAACTATGTATATCCTAACATTGGACGTCCCAGTGCTTTTAAAATGTGGCAACGTTACTGACAAAAATAGGACATTACTCACGTTATTCACTATAGTTTTAGAAAATAGCCTTTTCTTAATTCACATAGTATGATCAAATTTCCGCTGCAAATACAAAAAAAAACCTAGAGAGCGTGAATACACTGCGCAGGCAGCGTGGCACAGCGCCCTCGGGTCTCCAATGAGACCGTTCCCAGTGACCTCTGAAGAGAGGGCCGCGCTCGATACGCAAACACTGGAATTTACTTCGTATCAGCGGCGCGGGCTTATTCATGTACACGGCTCTGCTCTCATGTGGCATAACAGCACTTATTATCCCAACAAGCTCTTTCCTTAAGGATGGAATCAGCGGTTGTGCTTGCCGTTTCTCCTTGGCAGCACAATACCGGGGACACGATTTATAGTCACACAATCAACTTGCTTAGCGGTAGCATGAACGACGTGCGTCGCAAGCTGCACGTCCACTCATCAGGCTTTGTTCACAGTGGCATTGTATGATCCAAGCATGAACAGTACAGCAGCAGACTACAGCTGCTGCACCAAGCATTAGCTTGGCTCCTTCATTGTTGCATCCAGTCTTTGTCGCTTTCTTAAACGTACGTTTTCTAATTCGCCTGCCTCAGGCTGCCTGACGCCTGACTAAGCATATTTAATGTTTTCAGTTTCGGTCGCGTCCGTCCCAGGGCAACCAAAATTCCTAGATGGCTTCGCTTCAATATCTTGATATCGCTGCTCTTTTCTTGGACCTCTTTACATTAGCTGTGAGTCAGAAAATAGTGTCTTCAATTAAAGTATTAAGGACGTGAATGAAGCGCCTCTGTAAGCTTCGCCTATAATATGGTGTTTAACCAGAGCTATAAAGTTTTTGCATATCAGTAAAGCGCTCCATACAGCTTGTAGCTTTATCTTCAGTATGGCATTTAACTTGCTTTAAGATTGAATTGGACAGGCTATTATATCCTCGAATTTCCCTTATCTTATCCCCATGCAGCGTGATAGGAAAGTAAAAATACTGCTGCAATAATTATTTTTAATGCATACACATAGTGAATTATTATATAGTGTTTAGTCCATTTACTTGTTGGCATCTGCCATTAACGATTTACATCCAGTAACTATTTGCGATAAAGATGTATTTTCTCCGATTTCAGTCGCTTAAAGAAAACGAAGATATTGTATTACACGTGATTACAAAAGTGCTTCCGCTGTTAAAGTGCCTTCTGAAAGCCACTTGGTGTTCCACTAGCTTATCAAACTATTACTGAACATATCACTGTGCTAATTCTCCTATAGTTTGTCTGAAGAAAGCACAAGACAGAATATATTCCTTACGCCTTGTATGCTTGAGTCTAAAGCTCAGTACCAGAACAGGTGATTCTTTCGCTTCCGTTTCCTGGGCGCGTATTCGCTATCTAGCAACAAGGCAGGAGGCCTAAAGCAGTCTAGCAGTATTGATCTGAGCGAGACTCCCCGACCTTAGCCAACATTTGTGAAGTACGCGCCGGGTCCCCCCCCCCCCTCTATGTACGCGTCTCGTGTTCCTCACGTCCTCTCCCTCTCTCTCTCTCTCCCTTTCTCTCTCTCCAGTAGTTCCCAGCGTGCATCGACTGCCGTCTTCACCCTCATTGCACTATTTTTACACCCTTGTTGCTTTAATTGAATTCAAAAACTTACAACTCGGCTTCTATAGAAGACTAAGGATGTTCTTTTCGTGTGTACAGTAAATGCATTTGGCCTAGATAATATGACTCGTAAGCCAATGTTTTTCTCTATAACCGATTATCGTGAATTTTATGAATTTTTTCATATCTTAATATTCAGCGCATTAGTACGGCCTCATGTGTATGCATATTTGTGCAGTACTTTTTACAGTCATCTTTCATTTCTTCCAAAATAAAAAATTTCGAATAAACATTAGTAAATGAAATACGACACTGTCTGATAGCGATTGACATCGTCCAAATGACGCATAGAAGACATTTTTCTGCCTGACAGCAGTTTCCCCTTAAACTTCACTCTTCAGACTCAAACATAATGTGGCATATGACTCAATACTTACTGACTGATGAATCGGCAACGCGTATCACTTCTACACGGTGCTTATGAGTACACGTGGGTGTGCACTCATAAGCCCGCACTCATGGGTTTGATCCACAGACTAAGAAAGGCACAGACAGGCAGTTCTTCAGTATTTTTGCAAGAAAATAGTGTCTAAATGATGACGTCACAATAGTCAATTTGTACTTTTCACTTCAAGTTGGTATACAGGATACGAGTTTCATCTACATAGCTCCAGCTGCTCGACATTTCATCGACGTTTCGCGGCTACAAAACTCGGAAGCCGGACAGCTTTTAAATGAAATTAGCGACTTGTTAGTTAATATTCTCTCGTTTTAAGATGTTCACGGCACAACGCTGATGGTTCAACTATAATATAATAACTAAAGTTCCAGGAAGAGCTGAACTGCGCTGAGAAACTGCTCGTCTGTGATTCATTTAGTCTGTGGTTTGATCTTTGCTAACCTAATGAGGACAAACCAGGCTAGTACAAATTGGTCTAATTCATAAAACTCAAAGGTCTACTAAGCCAGTGTGATTCTTCGTAACAAAGTGTCGGTGAGTGGAACTAATCGAAGAAGACTGTAAACTTCTGTGTACTTTTCCTTAAGAAGTAGAGCTATTTAACTTGATGAATATTTTTTCTAATTTAAGACGTTGTTACCAAAGTATCCACTGACGCAGAGTTGAAGATTAATCATATGCATCGTTCATCTCAAAACGTAAATGAAGTCGATTTTCGTTAGTCTAATCTAATACTATGAATGACCGTCGTGTGTTTACATATATATTTATATTTATATGTTCGGTGTCACGCTCTTAACAAAATATATAGGCGGAAATTAGCCCAGGTTGGAGGCTCGGGCTGTCCTCTCAAACTCCATTGAAAGTGAGAGGCAGAAAATAGGCCGGGTGGCAGAATATGGCAAACATATCTTAAGCAGGGACAGTTGAAATTCCAACAATGAAGACATCGCAGGCTTAGTCCGATTTGTACGAGTATTAGCTTCTCCATACATTGAATCTAAGGCAAAGTATAGGGCGACCTTATGTCTGAATGCGTTTCTTGCATTGCCGAAGTTGAAATCGTAGCACTGAATATATCTGAAGCTTCCGTTGGCACTGAGTACGAAGAACTAAGCATCAAAGAAGGGTGTCTACTAAAGCAACGTACTCGATAAGAAGGGTGAAAGATGCAATTGTCAACGAACTGACGAAACATAAGTTTTCACGGGCAGTAGACAATTACTTCTTCTAGCTTACTGTTTTCCTCTGACGAAGCAGTTTTCTCTTCATAGGTCAAAATTTGAGTACCTCAAATGAAACAGATATTTGAGGTGGAAAGACGGTATCAAAGATATTTTTGCTACGGAGCGAACACATTGTATATAAGCTGCTATTTTGTTTAAGTTTGTTGGAGTGTTTTACTCAAGATGTTACTTCTGCCTGTCAATATATAGCAGACCTAAAAATGAGAGCACGACAAAGGATCAATGAAGAAAAGAAGAAAATTAAGAAGTAAGTACGAGAAGACGAGATTCCGCACCGGCCTAGAAGCATTAAGTAAACGTATAGGTCATTGCGTGAATTTTTCACGCTCGGGTCCACTAGTCATTAATAATCTTCAGTGCTGATGCTGCATTTGATCATAATGACGTATAAAGTTTTGCTGAATGCAATCACGTGATCAACAGTTCTATAAGGTCATTTTAAACTAGTAGTCTTATTGCAACAATATCGTAGTATTATGTTTCACCTCTTGCGCTTTGCAAGGCCTCATAATTAAATGGGTTGCCCTTGACTTGGCGCAGAAGTAGATTAAGTTCATGACTGCATGTTTTGAGCAATGTGTGCTCGCTCGAGCCGTGCACCAGTGACACACTTGGCAACAGCAGCGAGCCACGCCAGGCTCTCCTGCGCGTACTTGCCACGCTCACAGAGAACTTCACCACCGCGGCTGACGGCTCTTCAGTTGCTACCAAGTTCTTTCCTTCTTATATCTCATTCAATTATTGTACTGCAGCGTGCGTAATGAGCAAAGCTAGTTACCGCTATGTTTTGCATTTCAAGCAGAGGTGGTGGTATGTACAAAGGCAGTGCGGAGCCGCTTTTACTTCTACTCTCACAATTTTCAAAAAAAATTTGGTGCACTAAGGCAGTTTCCACTATGCTTATTCGTGTTCATTATTTTATTCTGAAGGGAAATGCCCGCAGTTAGCCAATAACTCACGAAAAATTGCAAATATTCCTTGTGTCAAGCTGCGCGGCGGCCTCACATCGAACAGCCTCTCACTGTATATCTATATTGGAACTGGTCGCCTACTGAACTTCGGCTCCTACAAACGTGGTTCGAATTATTTTTTCATGAAGAGCACAGCTTACTGATTCGTCATGAGACTTCATCTGCTTGTTAATATCACAGACTAACGCCAGCTGTCAGTATTTTGGATTCATTGACAACTTCAACTATGCCAACATGATGTAGCTTTCGTTCGGATCACGTATATTACCCTTTAGTCTCAACTAAATTTGTAACAGTTTTATCTGTTGATATTTAAGCTGAATGCTGAATATTTGTGCTTTGCGAGAGACTGCCGATTTATAACCAACCATCCATGTTGTCCGTGAATTTACATGTATAGCGATGAATTTGTTACCCAAAGTAAGACTCGGCAGGAATTAGCTCTCAACCAAGACTTTTTTCTAAAATTTATTTGAAATTTATGCACGATCGTCTACCGAAAAATGCTCATGTCTGGACTGCTCACTTGCTGCAGGAATGAACTTTTCTAGGCTAGACATCACAATGATTGCATTACTCGCAATTGTGCAGAAAATGTGTGGGATTCTTCGGTAAAACTTTTGGAAGGTGGCTGCTATAGGTACGAGCTGTGTGCTTCCGAGGTCGACTCCAGTATTGCAGCTCATCTCTCCAACGAAGAACCGTAACACAGGCATAGTAGTAGCGTTCGTGCTAATATGGGAATTTTCCCAAATTTTTTCAGCTATGCAGTCAGGCTAGTTGTCTCGCTGAAGTTAGAATAACACATTACGTAGTTTTTAATGTGCTTCCTGACTCTGGTAGACTTGTTCGAGTATCAGCGGCCGATCAGTGATGAAATTCGCTTCTCCACCCATTCACTGACAATCTCCCACTTACTTGCTCCCGTGATTTTATTTTGACTCTCCTGAATTCTCCAATGCCAACAGGCAACAATGATTCTGACCGTGGTGACGCACAACATTCACTTCCCATATTCAACGCTCAAATTATTTGATCGTAACAGAAAACACTAGTGAATTTCTACCTTCTGTCATTGCAGCTATATGGATGGTGCTTCGTTCCAGGTTATTACTTCCGCCAAGGAGGTTATGTTTTCGTCGTGTTTGTCTGTCTGTCACCAAGATAACTCAAAAGGTTATGAACCGAGTTGGACGAAATTTACAGGGATTGTTGTGTATGATAGGAAGAACAGATGATTACCTTTTAGTGAAGATATGTCCATCCGTTTGTTTGTTTGTTTGTCTGCCTCATTTTTCTCAATGCCCTAACTCAAAATGTTATGGATGGATTTTAATGAAATTAACATGAGTTGTTAGGTACATAACAAAAAATACACGACCAAATTTTGGTAATGATCCGTTTGTTCGCTCGTTCGTTTGTCACTGTTTTTAATTTTATGCTTGTTAGCCCACTAACTCAAAAAATAATCAATGGATTTTTATGAAATTTACAGGGGTTATTAGTAATGTTAAAGGACATAAATGATTAAATTTTGGTGCAGATCAGTTTGTTCGTTTGTATGTTTGTCTCATGTCTGTCATAACGTTTGTTAGCAGTATAACTCAAAAAGTTATGAACGGATCTTCAAGAAAGTTGCACAAGCTCTTATTACTATCAAAATGCACAAATCATTAGATTTTGGAGTTTATACAAAGAAAATTATGGTTTCAGAGCCACTTTGAATTTTTTGCTACCGTTGCCTCACTTAGCGGAGGTATGCGCTTTCAGAGTGCTCTCGTTGCTGATAAAAGAGCCGTTAAAGTTGTCATATAACTAAAATTTGAATCATGACCCTGTCTTAAAATATACAATGGTAGGCATTAATTTTCAGAAGGAAGCCAATCTGATTCAGCAGCGCCTACACTGCCTTCAGTTGACCATTCACATTTTATTTTTTGCATATTTTTTTCAAGTGTTAATTTCTAAGATATCTATATTAAGACGTTAAATTTATGCAATTAAACATATATTCATGAATATATCAACAAACGAATCAATTATTTTGACTATATAATAGGTTGTTCTTATTTGAATGATAATGCATGTCCATTCTGATTATGTACAAGTGGTAAATGATAAATTTTTGGTGTTTCAATTAATTTTATACACAAACGAGAAAGAAAACAATATTCACAGAATATTATTCTAAGTGTAGCACATCAGAAAGATTAAAATATTCAGATAATTTCCATTCTGACCCCACGTAGCCTCCTCTCTTTTTTTTTATTATGTTCATGAGTCGCTTGTCAACTGCAGATGTAAGATTCGTAAATCAATAGCATTAATTGAATTTCAAAATCCGACAACTGCATTCCAAAGAGCATCCAAGCTGTTGAACTGCTCTCCATCAGCATAAACTTGTCATTTGATAATGGACCACAGCTTCTCCAAACGAATTTATATCCTGACTGCTAGGTGGCCAAACCGTCATGTTGTCTTCTTTGAAGCCGCGATCCGAAAGCCATTGTTTTGTTGCTTAGATTTGTGCGCAGGCGCATTATCCTGTTGAAACACATTCCCAAGGGTACAGTGACGCCTCATGTCGCCAACTACCGGCCGATTACACTGACGCCCATTGTGTCGAAAATGTTCGAGAAATTGGTCGCTTGTGAACTTGGTGGTTTTGCTGAAGTTATAGATTTGATGCCAGCTGATCAGCTTGCGTACAGAACTGGTTTGGGTTGTTGTGATGCCTTGTTGTACATAGGTGCCACAACATTTACAGTCTGCGCTGGATTGTCGGTCTTAGGCACGCCTTGTACAGTCGGACTTTAGCACGGCGTTTGACTGAGTTATCCACAGGGGTTTATTATTCAAGCTTGAGTCGTCTGGTGTGGGTGGTAGGGTTCTGTCAATCATTCGTAATTTTGTTTCTGACCGAACGGAGAGTGTGTCTGTTGCTGGCGTTTTGAGTGCATCAGTCGCGGTGGAGTCTGACGTTCCTCAGGGTAGCGTGCTTGGCCTGCTGTTGTTCGTTCTGTATACTAGTGACATGTTCTCTTCGCTGGAGAACACAATGATCAACTATGCCGACGATTCCACTTTGATAGCAGCGATACCTGCTACCCGCATGCGTAATGCAGTCGCCCAGTTTCTGCATAGGGATTTGCCACGCATTAGTGTATGGTGCTCGGCCTGGAGTATGAAGCTGTATGCCAGTAAGACCAAGTCTATGATTGTCAGTCGATCTTGGACACTTTTACCGCACCATCCACATCTGGAGGTAGATGACACTTTGCTCCAGGAGTCTTGCTTCTTGGACATTCTTGGTGTTGTATTTGATGAGAAGCATACTTTGGAGCCGCATATTAGGCGACTGGTGCCACGTGCTTCCAGTAAGATTTGGTTCCTGCGTAAGGTGAATTCTGTGTTTGGTGACAGTGAGGTTGCCGCAGATGCTTTTTAGGTGTCTGTGTTGGAGTATTGCTCACCGGACTGGGCTTTTAGCTGCTCACAGTCACTTACGTCTGTTGGACCGACATGTTAATTCGGCCAGTAAGCTGTGCGCAGATAATGATCTGATGAACCTGTCCCACAGGAGATGGATGGCCGAATTTTGTATGTTTTATAAGGTGTCCCTATAATAATAAGAGGCATTGACTGAATTCTTCTTTCCCGGCACTCAAAGTATCTAGGAGAATTACACGGTGCACACTCTTTCACATTGGAGAATGTTAGGTGCCGAACTAATCAGTTCGGTCGGTGCTTTGTACCCAGGTCTGTTAGGGTTTGGAACTCATTACCGGCATCGGCTTTAGGTCGTGTTAGCCTGCAGGCGTTTAAGTCACTGTAAATGTTTTTCTTGGATTTCGTTTAGCAGCGTTTCGGGCTTCCCGGTGTTGCAAAGTGGGTTATGCTTTCTGTCCGTGGAGGCCTAGGCGTGAAGTCTTAATAATAATACTGAACCAAAACACCGAAATACAAAATCATTCGGTAGATTTTTTGGAAATCTACCGAAATAACGAAGCGAATGACCCCGATTTCATCTACCGAATACCGATACCGATGGTACAAAAAAATACCGAACACCAGCTCTGCTACGCAATATTAACGAAAAATTCAAAATGATTCTCTAACTAGAACGCCTTTTGACGTAAGACCATCACCCACTGTTGGCTCAAATCCAACGCCATTATTTTTGATGGCCAGCTAAAGCTAAATTTTTGGGCATTTTTCATGTCTTAGTCTACCTACCTGACTGCCTGAAAAAAATTATTATTTTGGACAGACAACTAAATTCAAAGCCGTCATTTTTGATAGAGAGTTAACTCTGGATTTTTGGCATCGTTCTCATCTCATTCAACCAACCTGATTGTCTGAAAAAGATTGTGATGATGGCTCAACTCCTTCTGAATAGTTTTGGATTGAGTTACAAATTACATGCCGTCATTTTTATTCTTAGCGAGCTCTAATTTTTTGCTTTTTTTTACATTACAGTCAAGACACCTGACTGTGTGAAGAACAAAAATATAATTTTGATTCAACTCCTTCTGCCTCTTTTTGGGTGGACAGACCACAAAAATCACAACTGTAATGCTTTATGGCCAGCTAACTCTAGTTTTTTGGCATTGTTCACACCTAGGTCAACTCCCCTGACTGCCTTGCAAAAAATTATGAACATTGCTCAACTCCTTCTCCCTCTGTTTGGGAGGACAGACAAAGATACAAATATCTATATTATAATGCTGCTTGAGGCTCCGTCCACCCTTCCGTCCCTGGGTCTGTACCTTACGCTTTTCAGTATTAGATAGGGGAAGCATCAACTTGCAAGTTCTGATTTTCGCTGGGAAGAAGTTCAACCATAGCTGTAGTCTTTTCATTCGCTCTTGAAGCAATGTTCAGCCAGATTCGAAGCAAATAAAGGAAATTCAGTTTACACGTGTCATACATATCGATTTTCATATCTATATTATTATCCTACTTGAGGCTCCGTCCGTCCGTGTGTACGTCCGGCCATGTGTCTACACGTTACCTTTCCACTGAAAGCGGAAATGTCAACTTGTACGAAGCTCTGATTTTGGCAGGAAGGAAGTTCCACCATTGCCGTTTTCTTTCAGCTCGCTCTTGAAGAAATTTTCAGTCAGTTTCGGAGCATAGACATGAACTTCATTTTACACGTATCATAGCTACATACCATGATACAGAATTTCAATTCTTGAAATATTCACGTTACTGAGGTCGCATTTCGTTCCAAATATGGGAAAATTCGTGGCCTAGAAAACCGAGCTGTTCTGAACTGCTTTATTCTAATCTGCATTTTTCAATTAAAGGAAAATACGATGTTTGAAATAATCACGCGAACTGACAAAAAAAAGTGCTTTCAGCGACATGAATTTGTTGTATCTTGTGGGAAAGCTATCGCACATATAGAGTATCAAGCAGCCACGGGTCCGCTATAAAATTGAAATATATCAAATACACCGATGAAAAATGGACATTTTACAAATGTGAAAGTCTAAATTCTGTTCTTTTACGACAAAAAGAAAAAAAGGTTAGCGAAGGCGTGTAAATATAGAAGCAAAACATTTAAAGAAGTACCTCCGAAGTGTGAGATAGCTATATTTTTTATGCTGACTTTATGTCTGTATCATGATATACAAGTGCTGGTAAAACATCTACGAAGATCCTTTATAGCGTTTTTATAGTGTCTAGATAGGGTGATTTAGGATGGACGGGCTACGACTTGGCATAGCTGCACGGGCTACGTTAACATCTTAGGTGAAACATTCCCGATGAAAGATTTTAAAGATCGAATAAATCAAAATCAGCAATTAAGCCCGCTTCGTACGAGTCTGAACACGGAAGCGCTCCTAGTTATTGGAACAGATGTTTCTGTGCTGGTGATAACGGCTGAATCTACTAAGATACATCGATTCCAAACATGCACAGTTGCGAATTGAAACTCAATCGACACTCTGAGAGAAAGATTTGAAACTGAGTAACTGGTCCTCGCGGAAGCGGAATAGCTGCCGCAGTTTTTTGTTGCAGTTGCAACACAATAATATTAGACAAGTCGAAGCTGCAAACACAGCGTATTAGGACATATTGGTGGAAACGTTCCCATATTTATATTCTCGCGAACAGCAGATTTGAGGTTAGACGCAGCTCGTGAGGATTAAGGGACAGGCGCTATTTCTGGAGCAGGTTAGGCTTTGGAGCTACTAAAGTGAGCCATAGTAACGTAGGTTAGGATTGCTACATTTTAAAAAGTGAGACTACTAACAAACCATAAAATTTCCACGGGTACCACTAGTCTTGTAACATTCAAGTTACTGAGGTCGCATCACGATCTAAAGATGGGAAAATTCGTAGCCAGGATATAGTGCAAAAGCGAGCTGATCTGAAATGCATTATTCCAAAGCATTTTTGAATTTAAAGCGCTATGTTAAAAGAAATTACGTAAACTGACAGAAAAAGTGCTTTCGGCTACATAAATCAATTATTTAAAAAACTAGTGGACCAGTGCGTGAAAAAATTCACTCAATAAAATCGATATGTTTGCCTAATAAAGGCCGGTGCGGAATCCTATCTTCTATGACTTGCTACTTCCTCATTTTCTTCATTGATCCTTGGTCGTGCTCTCATCTTTATTAGGCCCTCTCTTCTTTGACTTGCCATTTCCTCATTTTCCCGCTTACGCTTATCAGCAGCTCTTTTTTCCATATCAAACCTTTCTGCTTCAAGCCTATCTTGGCACTATGTCACATAGACGCGTCTTCTCTCTCCATCGGCAGCACGTCTTTGTTCTTGAGGCTGTAGTAGTCTCATTCTTCGTTTGCGTTTCCAATCCTGTCTCTTTCTCCTTTCCCGTGCGTCTTCCATTGTTAAAGGCATAAGCAAAACCTTGAGTAAAACACTGCAACTCCTGCGAGCTCATATGCAACAGCAGGCACAACAGCAGCATGCCATGCGTGCCTGACTCATGTGCTCGAGGTACCGAGTTCAAGCGACAAGCCTGTCACGGGATCATTGTCGCGTCCAATGCGCTGAGTCGGCAATTGTTTGGTATGCGGAAGCTGGGTGGGGGCACCATGCCTGACCAGGAATGGGAGGGTTGGGAGCTAGGGTCGTTAAACTTTCCGTTTCGGCGCCATAGTTCTTAGCGACGCGTGTTCGGCTGCGGCTCTACTTACTCCTCTGGGGCCAATTGGCTTATATCTGCAACACGAACCAGTGCATGTGGGTTTTCCAGGGGAGGGTACAGTCAAAGTTGACTTTACCTTTATGTTTGTGTACCGTAGCCATGATACTCTTTCAAACTCAAATATGTGCTTCATAGAATGCTGAAATTTTGGCCCATGAAACTGGATGTTGTAGATTACGTGCGGCTATAGTGGGGTAGTAATTATCACTGTATAATCTTGTCTTATGCCTGTTAGCAACGGTAGTTGGAGTATGATAGCAAAGATGACTCTCTGGAACTTGTACAACCTGTACAGCTGAGAGAACTTGCGCTAGATGCACGTCAGGCAGGCTTGGCACGATAAAACCTAGCCAGAACACTCGGGCGCGTCTTATATAATCTCACTACGAGATGTGTGCGTCGATGACGACACAACATTACGCTAAGCACATAACTAGTTCTTTTTATCAGTTTCAACTACCTTGAGAACTGAATTAACTTTTGCCTGCTACAAATTTTAGAAAATGTGTGCAATGAAACTGTAACTAAACTATTCTATAACTCCTGTCTCAGGTACACCCATGATACATCAGAAAGGAAGATGCGTCGAGCTACTCGCGAATTCTGTCGAAGCCAATTTTTATTGAAATGAAATTTGTCAGAGATGGGAGGGAAACATAAGTTTTTCAAAAAGGAATGAACTTTGTCCGAGCCGCCGATGGTTGGACATTTCATAGAACAGAAGAAACAACAGTATGTTCTGTAAAGAGAAGAAAGCAGATGAAGGACAACTGAATCACCAGAAGCCAAGACTCTTGCAAATATATCGCGAATAGATTGATATCTGTTAAGTATGAGTCATTTGCCATCCCCTTGCAGGATGGACCTTTTACAATGATAACTTTTTTCCATGGAAATTGTGGTGGCATAACGCACTTCCCCCCACCAGTTGTACTGTTGATACGTCTACCACGCCATGCATTTCCTTCCATGGAGCTATGTTTGTATTTTTGATCAGCGGATGAATTATTCCTCCCTTTGGCAACGACACATTGTGGCTTGGTTACAGTTCGAGAAACGAAAAATACTCAAGAACTGCTACTCTCCTGTGCCCGCAATTGCCGAACCGTTACTTAAATGGCGTTGTGCTCATCATGGACATGAAGTAACCAATGTCTGCTCTGAGCTCTAGTGAAGAGCACGCTCTCGTTCCGTGTGTTCTCTCGACTCCTGCTTTAAATCACGGTCTATAGAACTCCATACGAACTACAGCCGTCAGTGGAGCAAAATACGGTATACTTGCATCTGGGAAGCGATCCATTTTCTCAGTAACTATCTGTATCGTGAGCAAGAAATATTTGGCACTAGAGGGCCCAGTGGTCAAATATGACGGCAATGATTTTGTAGTTGAGCTTTTTATTGTCTCTACTTCCAGTAGAGGGTTTGCTGTAAAATAGGCCTTATACCTGCAGGCGTGATGTTCTATTAAAGAAGCGCAAGTAGTATCGGCATAGTTTGATACAGTAAAATATCCCTCCTGCATGTTAAGGCGCGAGTATCAGTTTGTAATTAATTAAGAGTTGAACCGCACCAAGAAAATATAGTTCAACTAGAGCACTCTGAGAGCGCATACCTCCGCCAAGCGAGGCAACGGTAGCAAAAAATTCAAATTGGCTCTGAAACCATAATTTTCTTTGCATAAACTCCAAAATCTAATCATTTTGTGCATTTTGATAGTAATAACAGCTTGTGCAATTTTCTTGAAGATCCGTTCATAACTTTTTGAGTTATACTGCTAGCAAACGTTATGACAAATATGAATCAAACATACAAACGAACAAGCCGATCTGCACCAAAATTTAATCATTTATATCGTTTACTATTACTGTACTAATAACCCATGTAAATTTCATAAAGTTCCATTCAATATTTTCTTGAGTTATTGTGCTAACAAGCATAAAATTAAAAACAGTGACAAACGAACGAACAAACAACCGGATCATTACCAAAATTTGGTAGTTTACTCTTTGTTATATACCGAACAACTCATGTTGTTTTCATCAAAATCCATCCATAACTTTTTGAGTTATGGTATTGAGAAAAATGAGGCAGACAAATCAACAAACGAACGGATGAACATATCTTCGCCAAAAGTTAATCATCTGTTCCTCCTAACATATCTAACAATCCCTGTAAATTTCGTCCAAATCGGTTCATAGCTTTTTGAGTTATATTGGTGACAGACATATAAAGAGACAGCCAGACAAACACGACGAAAATATAACCTCTTTGGCGGAGGCAATAAAAATAATTTAGTGGAAATGCTCCGGGTTTACTGTAACCTGGATACCAACCGACCCCTGAACCTTCAAAGATCGAAATTTGGCTGCAGCGTAAATCGAATGTTATTGGGCCTCTGCTCAACGTGCAGTTACAACAGACACGAAGAGATTCAGAGACGAAAAAATTCGGCTAAAAAATATGCGATACCGCTCGTGCTCGGCAGATCCAGAAACTCTATCAAAGATAGTGCCTTTCATCCACCACGCTCAGAAGAAGAATCATCATATCAATAGTACCGAGGTTCTTTTCAAAACGAAGCGAGATTCAGAAAATGCAGCATTTGCACTTTTGAACATATGTCACAGAAGCCATGTTTCTTATCGTAATTCTATGGCACTAGCTGGACCCGTGAAACTTTCACGGCTTTGCAAGGCCTTTCAGACAGACCCGTGAAACGGTCATATTTTAGTACCGTAACACAATACTTATGCTTCAACACAGTGACTCGGTGTGTGATACATCAAGTCCATCCTCTTGGTTGATAATAATATCCATAATTCCCTGCAGGGAGTAGCCAGGAGAAGATCGTGGGGGACACACTCCCTCCCTAAAAAGTTACACGCACCCTTCACTGGAAATGAGGCCTTGAAAAAATGTACGGATTAGGGCCTAGCTTTTGTGTCTCTCTGCCATCCGCCCCCGTTGAATTTTGCTAGCACTCTTAGTGCCCACCCTCACATAGAAATTTTCCAGATCCCAACCCGGTCATTCAGAAGAGCCCAGGGGCATAAAAATTATTAAAAAGACCTTGTCCAGCTGTACAGGACTGCTGACCTCCGCGTGTCATTGGACCCGTGGAATATTTACATAAGTTAGCAGAACCCGTGAAACGTTTACTATCTGACTTAAGGCGCTTAAGTTAGATCAGTGAAACCTTTGCATTTTACCATGGCAATAGATGCGATGTATGATATCTTATACGACCAGCCTTTTTGCTGATAATAATTACTGAAGCTGCCCTTGTCTAAGCTGACCCGTGGGATATAAGGCTATTTATAAGTTACTCTGTTTAACTGGACCCGTGGAATTCCTTTGACAGCAATCCACGATACAGGTTCTCAAAGCTTTATTCTTAAAAATTTCTGGCGTATAAACAATTGAAAATTCGGTGAGTGGAGTGAAGAGAGGAGAAAATTAGATGATAGTGGGAGAGATGTTAGTAGGTAGAGAGAAAAATGGAAGAAAGGTGAAAACAGAAAATAGGAAGAGAATGAATGACCGGTCAGTGCCGGTTTAGTTAGGGTAGGTTATGCAGTTGGGTTACTGAGTGGTTTGCGGGTTACTGAGTGGTTTGCGTAATTGAAAAGACCTGGCCTGTGGCCGACAGATAGTCACCAGCCGTATCATAGATACGCCAGCTTCCAAAACTCAATAAAGCTCGAATTTGCTTGTATCAATTTGTGATAAAGAGCGTGACAAAAAAGGTAAGAACGTAGGTACTAGCGTATTAATATATAGACTAGCTGGACCCGTGAAACTTTCACGGCTCTGTAAGGCCTTTCAGACAGACTCGTGAAACGTTCATAATTTAGCATGGTAACACCACATTTATTCTTCAACACAGGGACTCGATGTGTGATATATTAAGTCTATCCACTAAGTTGATAATAATATCCAGAATTCCCTGCAGTGGACTAGCCAGGGGAGGATCGTGGGAAACACACTCCCTCCCAAAAAAGTTACAGGCACCCTTCACTGGAAATAACGCCTTGAAAAAAAAAAGTACTGCTTAGGGCCTAGCTTTTGTGTCTTGCTGCCCCCCCCCCCCTTGAATTTTGCTGGCACTCTTAGTACCCACCCCCACATGGAAAGTTTCCAGGTGCCCACTCGTTTATTCAGAAGAGCCCAGGGGCATAAAATTATTGAAATAACCTTGCCCAACTGGGCAGGACTGCTGACCTCCGCGTATCATTGGACCAGTGGAATATTTATAAAAGATAGCGGCACCCGTGAAACGTTCACGGTCTGGCTTAAGGCGCTTCAGATACATCAGTGAAACCTTCGCATTGCACCATGGCAATTCCCCGTCAACATCACAAACAACACCGAGATTCGATGCTTGATATCATATACGACCAGCCTTTTTGCTGCTAATAATTACTTAAGCCATCTAAGTGGACCCGTGAAATGTTTTTTATTAGTTACTCTGTATAACTGGACCCGTGGAATTCCTTTGGCAGCAAACCACGATACAGGTTCCCAAAGATTTATTCTTAGAAATTTCGGGCGTAAAAACAATTAAAAAGACCTGGCCTGTGGCCGAGAGATAAGTCACCAACCGTATCACAGATACGCCAGCTGCCCAAACTGAATAAAGCTCGAATTTCCTTCTATCTATTAATGATGAAGAGCGTGACACAAAAGGTACGGACGTAGGTACTAGCGTTTTAATATATAAACTAGCGGGACCCGTGGAATTCCACGGTTGAATAAAGACTATACTTTCCAAAATGAACCAACCTACGTAACACTATTGCAATTGAAATTAGTTTAACCTAATGCAGCTCTTATAACGTAGCCCACCCCGTCTGAGTAAACGTCCGTCGCTCATTCCAACTCAACAATGCCTGTCTATAGAAGCCTAATTAAGTCGTATAAGCTAACGTGAACGGTGGGAATTCACCGATAGCTCCTCCAACCTAACCTACCACATAAATAACGCTAGTCACTTAATCCTGACGAATTCAGTCTAACGAAAAATGGGAACGTTACTTCCTACCCTTCTGATTTCACTGCTGTGGGTGCTGCTGCAACCCGTTGGAAATTCCACAGAATAGAAGCAATGTTCGTCAGTGATCTCTCAGTCCCGTATCATCCGAATTTTCCCCTATCTAATACTGAATGAAGCAGTGGAAATTCTTCAAACAAAAGAATTGTTCTTTAATTATGCTTTCGATAATCCAGTGTCACGCATACCAAGGTAGAAAATGACCCGAGTCTGGACGTGAAGCGTCTACCCTAGACCGCATAGAAGCTGAAATATGAACTTGACTATTTCTTCCTTTGTTGATCCCTTCCCGTGTCGGATCCAAGAGTACCTCGGGACACTCTAATTTCCTTCTATCTGTTAGAGAAGAGCGTGACAGACACGGTTGGGGAATATTTTCACTCACCTTATTTAATATGAGGTAGCGCTTCTAACTTAATCCATATTGTCCGAACTAACATCCGCCGCTTAACCCTGTCTATTGTTACGCATTCCGTCTCTAACGTGAAGCGTGGGTGACCCGTGAGAATTCAACGATTTGTTAATGCTCTCACTTTATAAA
>LQNS02001577.1:2507976-2533806 GCA_001587735.2 Parhyale hawaiensis | reverse complement strand
AATCCTCTATATCCTACTAACATAATGGCAATAGCTCAAAGAAGCCGGGGTGTTAGTCCCGGTGTCTCTTTGGGAATGGGCCTTTTGGTTCGTCTACTGCCGCCTATCTAATCTAATCTAAAAGAGGTTGTGTGTTGAATGGGCGAAAGTAAAAGCTTCATAGACGGAGGAGAACTGGGATAATGTGATCTTTTCCGACGAAAAGAAGTTTAATTTGGACAGGCTTGACGGATCTCAGTGCTATTGGCATGACTTGAGGAAAGAAGAGCAACTGTTTTCAAAAAGACCATTTGGAGGAGGATCAGTAATAATCTGGGGAGCCTTTTTGCCTCTAGAAAAGCCAATTACGTTAGTAGTGGTGGAAGGTAGACAAAACTCCACTCGATACATTAGTGTGATAGAAGAAAATATTGTTCTATTTCTGCATGATGTGCATGACAATAATGCAACTTTCCAGCAGGGACAATACAGCCATCCACGCCTTAAAGCTAACATAAGACTGGCTTGAAATCAAGAACATTCAAGCTTTGGAATGGCCTGCCAATAAACCCAATAGAAAATCTATGAGAATTTTCCATAATTTACCCTGGAATTTACCATAATGAACGTCAGTTTGCAGCTGAAGAATCCCTACATCGTGCATAACAGAATATTGGAATTAAATTCGCAGTGAAACTCTCAAAAATCTCAATGCAGAACAGGTGTGTTGCAGTATTGCAATGTAAAGGGAATACCTGCAAATACTATATGTTGGATAATTTCTTATAAATACGGTACAGATATTCGAAGGGTTCTTATACTTATTATTAACCTTAAAACTGTACTTTCGGTCATAATTTTTTTCTGTAAATTTATCATGAAACTATATAGACTGATTCTCATGCCGTATAGAAGTAACACTGAACTTTTCAAGGAAAAATGTGGGATAATTAAAAAGTTATAAGCATTTTTAGGGGTGTCTTATACTTACTTCCACCATTTTATCTATTGTCATATTACATTGACAAACTCCATGTTGTATCGGCCTTATGGACATGCCAATAGGTTGCAAAAGTTAATACCATCATAATAATATGGGAATCATTGAATGAAACTAGCAAAATTATTTATTCTTTTACTCTATGAAGAAGCTATTAAGGGCATGGCATCGCCTTTGAGAGGCACCGAACAGACTATGGAGTTAAGTTAGGCAGGTTTAGCCGTCTCATGTTCTGGGGTGACACGCATCTAATGGAACAGATTATCATAATTTGACCGTATTTGGTTATCGGGACATCTTTACTTCCATTTCAATTATGTTCTTTACTTATTGCTGCACCTACGCCACGAGCACATGACTGTTACTTCTCTCCTTCTCTCTCCCGTCGCTTTCTCATCAGTAGTGATCTTCGTTAATATATATATATATGTATTTTGTTCATTAAATCTTACATTATGTCTTTCATTCATTCTGAGATGAAGTGCATTTGTAGATGTAGCAGAAGCCCCAAACCGAACCCTGCTGCTATTTCTGAAGCAGCAGGTCGGAAGATAGCAGTAAGTGCTGAGTGAGAGAACTGAGAGGGCTCATTAGGTGGTCCGGTAAGTTTCGTTCGTCCGACAAAGATTAGGGTGACTTGTCCCCATAGGGACCGCCATGCTACCTAAGCCTTAGAATCATGTGTCTTCACGAAATTTTTCTTTCTGTCCTGACATTACTTCCTTCAGTTTTATACGATTTCAAGTTGTCTTTATCAGAGGTCAGCATCTCCGATTATGTTACGATGTTATACGATGGCAAAATCGATGGTACGATAACCATCGCCATCGTTCTTACGACGGCGATGGCAATACCATCGCTCCATCGGAATCGGAACCAAAAATCGCCAATTTTCATCGGCGAAGACCTACGATGAAATAACCGTCGGCCATAGCCATCGTAGGGCGTCACAATCAGCGATGGACCATCGCATTACCACATTTTAAAAATGCAAACATCTCAGGCCCCAAACATCGAATAAAAGCAGCATCTCTTATAACATCGGCCTGTATGCTGTTTTCAAACCAGTACACTATTCCTAGTTGATAAAAGGTGCGAAATGTAAGGCCCAGGTTATTAATTGACATAGTTAGAGCTAAGAAATGTATTAAAATGAACCTTGTAACCCCCTCTTTGTGTTAATGTTTCTTAAAAAAATGAATGTTTCAAACGCGTAAGGCTGTTTTTCCGTAGTTTTAGCCTTATATCATCGGCATCGGAAGTACAACCGTTGATAATGCTCATCGTATGCCATCGCCGATGGCATATTCAGCCATTTCATAGGACCATTTTTTCCTCATAACACCGTCGCCGATAGAGAAAATGGCCATCGCCGATTGTTTGATACGATTTCCATCGGACCATCGCTATCGCCGATAGATTTTTGCGATGGTCCATCTTGACATCGTAGTTTTTCCGATGGTGATGGTCTACACACCATCGCCATCGTATAATCGGCGATATCCATCGTGCCAAGCTCTGGTCTTTATTCTGCACTTCTTTCCTGTTGTTTTTACTAGGTTTTTATTATTCGTGAGAGAGTTGTACGTTTTTTATTCCACAAGGCACGTATGTCCCTACTCTTTTGTAACTGCGTGTAGAGGCTGGCAAGACTAAATCAGCAAGAGATGCGGACCGTCAGAGTGGGCACCTCTGACATTTAATGACAATTCTGACTGGTGTGTGGGTCTGAGCTTAAACAAAATATGAAAAGGAGTTTCATAACATTCGTTATTGGGTGCTGCTTTGTTAAGGTCTCTCATTTAATCCATGTTTTCTTCAAGAATAAACTTCTCGTTGTACAATATGTGATATAAACTTACGGCCGCGTTTATTTATTTTTTATTTACGTGATGCATCGCGTTAGACAGTCCCTGTAACAAAAAACTGTCACAGAAAATGTAAAAGTAGAGTTCAATCCAATTTATTTGTATCGCAGTCGCTCGCGGGCATCTCAGCAGAGGGGACGACACACACCTGACGAAGGCATCAATCACCTGCACGTGCAGTGCTGACCTCGCCGTGAGCGCTTCATTATCACTCAGAGGCCTTACAGAAAGCCTTGAGTATATGCCCAGAAGTACTGCGACTGACCTTCACTGGAATACCTCAGAACCGTATGGGGTGGCCTCGGTATGAAGGGCACTCGCCGGGACGACCTCGAAATCATCGCGCACTGTCCGTGAGTTGGGCGCTCCTCTGCACGACCTTCATCATGCAAACACAGTGTGTGTTGAGCAGACTGCGGCTCACACTGACCTTGTCAACCCTTTTAGCTTATAGAGCTCTGAAGCTTCTGCTAACACTGCCATCATTTGATGTACTCTGGGGCAGTCGCATATCTACGTGGTGCAGCACACACTCAGTATAACTCTGGGCTATTATTGCATTACAACAAAAGAAAATATGCATAATATCAGATTCATTAACTCAGGATCACAAATTCGAGGAACGTAGCTTGTGAAGAAAAGGAATACAAGAATAATTCACTAAAGACACCAGACCTGAGAAAACTGAACTGGAAGACGCTGTTTTTGCAACGGTTTGACCAATAACCAAACTCTCGAACCGACACAGACGTCGTATCTCAGCAAACTGAAGTTCAGCCGAACCCTTAAAGGTTTTCCTTTTCGTAGCGAATTTATTTGAACTGACTAGAGACTGAAGTTACAATTGCAATGGCATTGGAAATTAAATTTGCACAGTAGGATAAGCTAATACGGCAACAAATCTCAGAACTGCACAGCTCTCATACAGTGAAATACCTGAAAGGATGTCTTTTTTCTGTCTTTTTTTCTATCTTTTGCTTTCGTTCTTATTTTTTCCTTCTTTTTTTCTGTTTTTTTTTCTTTCTTTAATTCTTTCCTACTGAGCATGAGCTCAGAGATAAAAAAGTATTCGCTGTTGAAGAAAGCACAATGTTGTGCTTCTAATACCACGTAGACGTACTTCAGATATTTTCAATTACGAGCTTTCAAATATTTGGAAATTTTGGCCAGGCAACGACCTCCTTGCCGTTCAGCAAATAAATTTTCTGCTCTATAAATGCTTTATATAGAGACAGAGAGATTAATTAACCAACCTACCATGTAAGCAACCGATAAACTATGTGTTATTTTACACATATAGTGGGATAATTTTTACGTTGGTAAGCAGATAATTTATCATTACCCATAAGAAGCATTTTCTTAAAACGTATTCAAGTAAATTCTTGTAATTCTAGCATTTTTAAAACTAGACACTCATGGAGGAAATGTTTTATCCATCGATTCGAAGTTGGTTTTGAGGTTTCCAGTAGTCGTAATGGCTTGAAGCACAATGCTGCACTGTGTTGCCGTGACACAAGTAGATCTCAAGGGTCCCGATGATCCCGTGACCTACATTTCGAATAGTATAGAGCATGCAACTCTGTTCATTCTTATACTGATGACATCAGGCACAATATGCGTCAGAATACATGCACTGAGTGTCACATTATTAAGGTCCTATTACACGGACGAACATTGCCGGCAAACAGGAGACTTTGCCTGACGGGCAGCACATTTTGCCCGCTGCATACTTTCGCTGCTGCCAGAGGTTTTGTTCACTGCTCGAACTTTGCCTCCTGAACAGCGGGCATTATCAGGCTAAAGTGTACGTTATATTTGTGTTGCAGTCGTCTAACTCTTGTAAAATAATTCTAGTAGCTATTGTGCTCTAAATCTTCCGAATTTTGCTGTGTTATCACATTTAAAAATAAGTATTTAACTTAGAGTTGCCTGGCTTATGTGACCTTGAAATTTCTCCGTCTCGTGTAATAGCACCTCAATGTTCAGCGGGCATTTGCCATAAGTTCCTGCCGCCTGTTCGTTGAACTTTGAGCGTCGGTGTAATAGGGCCTTTAGGCAGCTTAGTGATTTCGCGGTAACAGAGTCGTTTAGGAAACACACATGAGTAACGCCAACATCTAGCTAGGACTACCAGCAACAGAAGAAGAATCTGGGGGGATGTAGTCAAATGTAAACCATTTTCGTGAAAGAGTAAAAATTTAGGGTTCTAAATTATTCAGCAAGTGCCAAGTGAAAGGGCAACAGCGGGTCAGAAACATAGTTTTAACGAATGAGCAGAACCCAAGCGTCTTAAAAAACTAAGCTAGGACGATCAGAGATTCTGAGAAGAGAACATCGAACTATAAATAAATTTTCAGTCTTTTTCTGCCCAAGGGCATTTCAAATCCGAGGGTTATATTCAGGCATGCCCTGTCTTATTGAAGGGAGGGAAGCTGTGAAGAACCTTGGTCTGACTAGTGGAGAATTTTTAGGGTTGTGGTAAGAAAAATGCTTCGAAATTCTACGAGGCATCGTCTCCTGAAGTATGTCGGGAAGTACGTAAAACATGTTATAAGGTTGTCTCTGAGGGCTGTTCATAACCAAAATAAAGTCAGTTGGTCAAAAAACTAGGTAAGTATCAATGTTCAAATGCCCTCTTTGCTAACGAACGCCGTATGACACTAGACGGACTAGATGAGAGCAGTAGGAGCTGGACAGCAAATTCCGAAAATCGTCCTCATGGTTTGAGACACCACTTTGCAACTAGGTGGAGGACGAGTCATGTCTTGGGCTTAAATAATTAGTCAATTTTGTTTATCGCTGGGAAGTTTCAAACGAAATGACCATGATAACTATATGACGGTGTTAACTTTTGGGGTGATAATTTGAAACCATGGTTGAAGAAGTAAATAGTTTCCTCGAAAAGAATGCTGTTATTCATGTAAGATAATTCACCTTCCTTTACACCCACCTAAAAATACCTAGAACACTAACGGCAGTGAGGTGTCTCTGAATAATGCTAGATGAATTGGCCAGCGTGTTCACCTGACTTACACCTGATTGAAAAGCCTCTGGAGTGTTTTAAAGAGGAAGATGAAAGGTAGTTTTCAACGAAACATGCGCTCTGGGAAGCAATTGTGTGTCCTACTGACTGTATAGCTCGAGATGAAAAAAAAGTCAATGATAAAATAATGGACATGCACGTCAGTAATAATTTTTCATGTCGAGGGTCCTACATCCAGCATTAGTTACTTTATGACGTCGTATTTAACTTAACACTCCCTCTTAAATATAATTATATTCACAGTAATAACTTTTATGACTTTTTTTGTTGCTAGAATGGATTTATTGCATTAATTACATGCTTAATTTTGCATAATTGGATATAATTTTATTAGACCTGCCTTCCTGTTAAAGCCGATAAAACCGCCTCTGGACGCGGCGGTTGTTTCTTGACTTATCGACGCTTTAACTTAATTTTGGTACAGTAAAAAGTAAATGCGTGTTATCATTGTTCAGGGGAAAGTATTTGAATGTGACTGAATAAATAAGCTGTCAATAAGATACTACAAAACTGCCAGATACTTTAACATGCAGCACATAATGGCTCCTGTAGAGCTTCGCCGTTGCTTCTGCAATGGCATGCTAATTCAATTATAAGAAATACCTCTGTCATGCATGGCAGTTTTTGTTATCCCAGTTGGCCCATTATAAGCTTTGCATAAACAGTTTCAAATGGATTTTACCATAGTTGTGTTGATGGAAATTGGAAATAATGATGTTGTTCATCATATTGAATTGTGTACCTACCTATATAAAATGTGAAGCAGGACAAACGGTGTTCATCAGTGCTTACTTAAAAGGTGTCAGTTTTCTAATGCGGCAACCGTGCAGTCATTTTCTCTTTCCAATTTGAAACACCATGAACTCTTTGGCAGAGAATCTTCCATTATTATAAACATTTTATTTCAAAAAATGACATCGTACTTTGACTTATAGATTTTAGTAACATTTTATACGGAGACCCGAGGCCTCACTGCCACATGTACGCTTGAATTGTACGTAAGAGCTGCCGCAGTGTGTCTGTTCGGCCACTTTGAGCAACAATGGTTTGCATTTCACAACGTCATGATGGAAGATTGATGACCACAAGAAATGCCACTATGATGAATCTTCGATGTATTCGCGTCGGTTTGAATTAAGAGCGTGACTTCCTCAAAGTCCATTGTATCTAATGTAATTATATTGGCCGGCCTCTGCGGTCCTTCGCTAACCGCTGGATAATTTCTTCCTCATCCATGCGCCCGCAGAGCAGCAACGTCTCCTCTTCCCATGCTGTGCTATGGCTTTCAGCTTGTGTTCGTTACTATTCGCAACGAAGTAAGACTATGTATCGCTGTTTTATGTTTTGAGTAGCTGAGAGAAACGAAACCCCGTTGTGAAACGTGTCATGTAATTAATTACTGCAGTTTAATTATTCATAGCTATCATTTCTCCGTAGAAAGAATTATTCGTGTATCAACTGAAAAGCGTACAGCGCACGGGTATACGAACCGGTGCTGCCCCTGTCAATTATTGTTGAAGTGACGTTGATTTGCTTCGTAAGCGCAGGGGTAAATTCTACGGTTAATTGCTACGTTTTCTGCCAAGATTTTGTGCTGGTTGTGCTCCAGCGTTGTAGTCTCTAACGCAGCTCATATATATTGGATAACAACTTTGTTACTTTGTCGTAACTCATTCTTTACTTCTTTATTAAAGCAGCTTTACGATAAGATAATCTGAAAACATTGATGTGACTCAGAAAGTCAAAAAGTAACTAAATCGGAATTGTGCTCTTCGGACTTAGCGCTTTATTATTATTATTATTTTCTTTCGCAATTAGCACTAGATATAAGACGTATATTATAGAAGTATAAGAGCTTACTTTCAGATATGACAAATAATAACATATTTCACTAGAGCACTCTGAGAGCGCATACCTCCGCCAAGTGAGCCAACGGTAGCAAAAATTCAAATTGGCTCTGAAACCATAATTTTCTTTGTATAAACTCCAAAATCCAATCATTTACGTCTTTTGATAGTAATAACAGTTTGTGCAATTTTTATGAAGATCCGTTCATAACTTTTTGAGTTATACTGTTAACAAACGTTATGACAAATATGAGTCAAATATACAAACGAACCAACCGATCTGCACCAAAATTTGATCATTTATGTCTTTTATCAATACTGACAACTCCTATAAATTTCATAAAGATCCATTCGTTATTTTTTGAATTATTGTGCTAACAAGCATAAAATTAAAAACAGTGACAAACAAACAAACGGACCATTACCAAAATTTGGTCATCTACTCTTTGTTATATACCTAACAATTCATGTTAATTTCATGAAAATCCATCCATAACTTTTTGAGTTATGGCATCGAGAAAAATGACGCAGACAAACAAACAAACAAGCAAACGGATGGACATATCTTCACCAAAAGTTAATCATCTGTTTCTCCCAACATACCTAACAATCCCTGTAAATTTCATCCAAATCGGTTCTTAACTTTTGAGTTATCTTGGTGACAGACAAACAAACAAACAGACAAAATTGAGACGGGTTTTTCAAACTCTTCCCCTCGCAAGCAGTTACTTCTTGCCCTTCCTGTCATAGTTTTGATAGCTTTTTTCGTAACAACAGATCATATATGTGGTTGAATCCAAACATTTTTCCCCCGAATGGTGATAAACATCCGTCTACTACGTCAGTATGAGTCTGATTCATCCATACGTAAAGAAACAACGGCAGTATTTTCATAGGCATCATTTTTGTTGTCTTAAGCTGTTAGGCAGCTCCAATAAATTCCTACTGAAAAAAAGCAAGCATTTTTCCAATGCGGTAAATAAATGCTAACAACTCATATAAGCCCAATCGATTTTACAGCGAATTTGATAATATATTTGACTTGACGATAAAGGAAATAGGACTTTGAAAATCTTTCATAATAGAAGTGTGGTCAAGAAATACCGTCCCTGACGCGTTTATCCGTTAAATTTGCTAACCAATCAACAATTTCATGATGTAATAGTGACAGCAGCATCTCCAGTTTCTTCCTATTTAGAGCGCAGCTTTCAATGGATAATTGCAGTCGATTGTGATTTGAATTCCGCTAGAGAACGCTCTGTAGATATTTAAACGGGTTTAATCGGTTGAACATCCCGGCCACTCCAGCTGGTTCATAGAGAAGCCATATTCCTGTAGGTATTCTAGAAGTTTCTTTGCTGTAGGAAAGGTCAGTACCTATCTGGCATGATTCTTCAATTTAACTTTTCGTTTCTTCAACCATAGCTTAAAATTTCCCCAATGGACAAATGGGCATTAGACGTCAATTTAATTTAAGTCTAGATTCTTGAGCTTTCCAAAGACCGACCGAATTGTCTCCAATTATGGCAGCCCAATACTAGACTGCAGCCTCCCCCTTGTTGGTATCTCGAACGATGAGGACGATTAGCGCTATTTGTAAGACGTTCGACAGCACCTTGTTTGGTCCGCCTAGTGTAACACGGTCTTCATCAGCTGATGGGACATTTGAAAAATCTATTTTTTATGTAGTTTTCAGCTGCAACCAATGGAATGCTTTACTGCCACTTTGTTTCTTCTATTCGTTCAATGTGATGATGTAGTATTGACACTGAATGTCAGTACGCAGCATCAATTAATAGTGTGCTGGCGTACGGTCCAGTAAAAACTGGTGCATCATACTTCGTCTTATTTCCAAAGTTCAATCTGTGCGAATGCGCACCTGCCTTGCTGCAGCGTTTGATGACGTGGCGGTTAGGAGCACAATCTGCTGCTCATTTTTTGCGTCTCTTCAGCTGGTGTGGGCAAGTGGGCGGTGGAGGACGGCCGTCTGACCAGTGCATGTGGTTGCCTTGCGGCGACAGTCCGGCCGGATGACCGCCGCCGACCTTGACCATCGGCTCCGGAGTCCTTTTCTTGGAACTCAAACGGGACTAAATTGTAGCATGACGGCAAACATGAGTTGATTATACTCTGGCTGCTGGTGTACGGGTCTGCTTGTCGCTGCCAGAGCTACACAATACAATATATTATATATGCCTTGGTTGCTGGTGTACGAGCCTCTGGACTAGTTTGCTGCCAGAGTTACTTAATACGACAGACTGCCTGTCAAGGCGTCTTGTAAATGGACTGCGCATCTACTGAAAAGAAGTAAGTTTTCCTGCCACTTCATACTAGAAACTCTTTTACTAGAAAGAATGTTATCTTAGATGGAAAGTAATTTATACTGATACTATTTGCAGTTATGTATATTTAATTATACTTTTGGAGCATACTGACGTTATTCATAGCTGAAAATGCGTTTCTTAAAGTATATTACTACGCATACCTCCATGTGACAGCAATTATGCTATCAGTGAACTGCTACAGTTTTATTTCAACGAATAATGTTTATATCTCCCACATCTTTCGCTTTAATTTTTACTTTTGCATGGACCTCCATGTTAAGAATACCCGTTACTAATCTGTCCATGCTGCAGTATCCACTTTCTGTGTTGCTTGCGCAGCTTGCGAACACACTTACTTAAAAAGAATGCAGACCGGCTGCTCCGACAAGTTCTTTCACCAGCAGCAACCAAACCGCAGATGAGGTCTAGTTATTTGGTTAGCCCCTGCAGCTACAAGTTCCACTTCGGCTCGCACCATTTTTCTTTCGAAGACAATGATGATAAGATCACCCAATAAGCTCGTAATCGACTGCCCAAATGAACTATTAGAGGTTCATGCATGGCACCGCTTGTTCCTGTTGCTTCTCTAATGGTCGGCCAACGGAAGGCAGCGAATGATGGCGAGCAGCACCTCCACATCAGCTGAGCAACTGGCCACAGCTGATGGAGCTGGGCGTGCTGTACCTACACGTCCTTTGGCTCTAAATATTTAGTCGGCATCTGACACGTTTTACTCTTATCGCTCAAACTTATCGCTAGGCTATAATTGCACATATTTTTTTCCTTTGTTAATTAAGTTGAAAGTCTGGCAAGCTATTTCTACAAGAAAGCGGGTAATTAAAGATGGTAAAATGAAGTAAAATTAAAATGAAATGTAACTTAAAACTATTGGAAGCCGAGCGCCATTCACGATAGGTGAGGTTACAATGTTATTTCAATTTTACTGTTGGGACTGTTACGAATTGCATTCTCTCATGTGCAAGGTGAACCAACTATGAATTCTAGAGCAATAAAATGTTCGGGTATAAATATACCTGCTCCGTAGACTCATAAATTGCGGAATACTACCACAAAAATCAACATTAGTGAATAACTGAAGCGTCACCTACGCAACTGAATTATTTTCCTAAATATATGTTATTTTCTTGCGTTTGGAAAGAAACGTATTCTTGCCCGGCAGCAAGGTCAGACTTTGCTCTCCACAGAAACACGATCGCTGTGTTTCCCAGTAGTATCGCAATTCATCGCGGGCAGTTTCTGACTGACGCTGAAAATGCGCTCAATTTAGAAGCTGCAGTCGAACAACAGAACACGAATAACGAAATAACGCAACGCAGCTAATGAATACGGTGTAACGGGCTGAATAACATGTGTCTTTCTAAGCGCTCAAAGTTGTTGTAGGCTTCAATTAATGCAGCTGCTAGAAGTTCTACAGTCCTGATTCAGGTTCAGTTTGGACGTTGTTGAACATAGCTGATTTAATAACTGAAGAGTAAATTATAATATAAAAACTCATTTATCTGGGAATATTTTGCTTTAGTCTTCTAATCGTCCAGCAGCTATACTACGGTGCAGCTTTCCCCCAACGCCGCTAAAAATTAATTGTGAATAGTATCAGTCAATTGACTACAGATCAGCTGTTAGCCGTGCGGAAACTGCGGTAATTTCCATTGGGGGTCATTATTTCATTGGGGTTCGATCTGAACGGCATTGTCTAACCCGAAAGTCGAACTGGTTTTCTCGATCTCTTTCCCAAGCAAACCAGAATGGGCCGAACAGCTCTGGCTGGCTAATGACGCTGTAATTATTTCCGCATCCATTCTGATTATCCGCCTTGGTTTTTGACCGCAGTGCTTGCCTTCCTCATTACTTTATTGCCGTGCCGCTATGCCAGGCACCGAGTACAGTCTTAAAAAATCATCTCTGATAGTCTGTCGCAAGAACATCAAACAATATTTTAAACACAATCGTGTCTTTATTTCTTTATATATTTGTATGTTTCATGTCACGCTCTTTACGAAACACAAAGGCGAAGAATAGGCTGGGTTGCAGATTTTGATGCCAAGTTACGTTTTCATGGGGATCGATTACCAGGTTGCATGTGGGTTTCCCGGGTGAGGGTGTGGTCTAAGTTTACTTTACCTTTACCTTTGCACTAGATGGCAAAAGTGAAATTATTATCCCTTTATATGAATACATTTCTTGCTTGAAACAGCTATTTTCAGCTTCTCCTAGCGCGGTTGAGGAATCTGATTTTTATCACTTTTTCCATATATCGAAACATATTTTTGTTCGCTTCATTGAAAACTGATCGGTAGAAAATAGGCCAGGTTGGAGATGATGGCAAACGCATATCTCAATGCTGTTCTTTCTCTTTCACCGGCAGATATATACAGCTTCTCTAAGCACTATTTTTGCATCGTCAGTCGCACTCTTTTCTGAGTTTTCCTTCATCCAACTTCAGCTGCCCTAAGTTTACTCTGATGCTCTTATTGGCTGTAAAATAATCGAAGCAAGCGGCAAGATATTCTTCAGCGGTCAGAAATAGGGAAAAGAACATGAGACTTTCTTGGCAGCAAATTATTTTCTCCAATATGGGTTCTTTCTTCAACAGAATATTTTACTTAAGGAAAAACTTGCGAACTATATGACAGCGTCAGTATCCTGGATACAGAGCTCAGTATTTATTGGGAGACAATATCGACTGCGAGCCAAATAAAAATACATCGCTTTTCAGCGTATAGCCGAATGCAAGGAGCTTTACTAGGGAGGAGGAAGCCAGGAGCCTCGTTCGTGAAGCTCAAGAGTCGTGTGTGGCTGCAGCCAATCGCCGTATGCACCAATCGTATAACAGTACATCGGCTTCTCTGCTGCTCCCCGTGAAACTCTCTGCTCCCGCGTCACTTCCATCAATGAGATTCGTGAATGCGTCACAGCCACACCTGATCTGGTTAACTGGCAAGTTTTAGCGGCTTGGTTCCCTCCTCCCTATGAAAGCTCCTTGGCCGAATGAAAGTTTGGCGCTGCCCAGCCCCAGAGGAATAGGAAAATTAAGATCAATGAATACGGACCATCACAAATTCTTCGCTGTCGTTTTGACAGCGGGAGGCCCTCTAGTATATTATGATTTAGTAGCTGATAAAAGTACACATTTACAACTGATCAATATCTCCGAATAGCGGTTCAAAAATAGGTAGGTGTGCCAGAGTCGTAGTTTGTATTCTGCTACGTGACTTCCACTGCACAGTCGCAATATATCAATTCTCAGGAAGTAAGAACTACTCTGCACCTGCAGAATATTTGTCATTCACTGAAATTATTTGCTAAAACAGTAAAAATGACCATTGTTGAAGAGGCAGCCTTGGTGTTATTGTTCCTTAGTTTTTATTTCGGTACCTGCAGCTCATTTGTGACTAAATATTGTATGTCAGTGACACCTGTTCTTCTTTAAGTAAAATTGCGTAAATTTTGTAGAGCTACTACATCTAGCTCATCGTAATCCAGTTGATAACATCAACCCTCCACAGCAACAGTACAGATTGCATTTGAAGTTACGTGCATAAAAGCTTTATGGTGTCAAGTAGCATTTCTAGTAAAGCTACAAGTCGAGTGATACGAATATCAATTCAATAAGTAAGTAGAGTTAGGCGCTAATGAGTAGTGGAGAGCAAAAGGAAAGCAAAAGTTAATACGACGTGTAATAAACAAAGATTTTACTAATAAAGAAAGGTGTATGGTTATTGGACAACGCCGAGGGGGGCAAGATTCCTGGAAAATTAACTTGGTGAAATGTTTATTAACTACATTTTTAGATTTTTTTTATAAACCAAAAGCGTACACATTCTCTGTACCCGCTTAGAAAATAAACTTCAGTTCTACTTGCTTACGTGTTTTGTAATTCTTTTTATACGATTGTGTTCGACTGCCTGTGCTTTTTTTGTATGGTTTCGTATCCTTTAAATACTTCCTTCTAAGTAAGTACTCACGTTTGATGTACGCACGAACGTCCACACGAGCATTTGAAGACATCACACTGGCAAAGTACAAATGCTTGCATTCTTAAAGCGAATGACACATTTAGGGCAGCGAGCTCGTCTACGTACTATAGAGCATAGAAGACACAAAAGCTTTGCCATATGAACTATCCAACAATGGCTGGACAGTTATCATCTGATGTTGCGGCACAAAAAGGCCTTACCGTTATGGTGATCTTGAACTCTAGGCCATTGCCTGCTGTGGTAGTCTTATGTTTGTATGTATGTAATAATAACTGAACTCTATAACGAGTAGTTCCAACATAGTCTGATATAGCACTAACAATACTGAGACTTTTTCTCATTATCGTGCAAAATCAGAAAGACCCACTGTGGCTCGGGCAACGGTAACTCGCAATTATGGAGACTGTGATAATGATGATAATAATAAGTTTATAATAATAATAATGACAATATTATTACGAACTGGAACCTCTGGCATTCCACAGAAGAAGAACAATGTTCTTCAGTGATATCTCAGACCCGTATCGTCCAATTTTTTTCCTACCTTATACTAAAGCAACATGTAGAAATCCTACAGAACAAAAGCATTGCTCCGCACTTATAAAGCTCTCGGACCCGTATCATACATACGAAGGGTGAAAACTGTTCCAAGTCAGGCTCCACCACTTTGGCCATCTATGAAGCGCAATTTAATTTTTCTAAATGTGCAACCTGGCATATTTTCCGCTCATCTACTTCGTTAAGGTAAAGGTAAAGTCAACTTGACCGCACCCCTAACTGGGAAACCCGCATGCACTGGTTTGTGCTGCACATATAGACCAAGAGGCTCCAGAGGAGTATACGGCTGCAGTCGACCAAAGATTGTATACAGTTATGGCGCCAGTGACGGAAGACTCCATATGCGCATGCGACAATATCTGCAACCCCCAACCCTTCCCATTGCTGGCAAAGGTCAGTTAACCCACAACAGTATGCAGACCGGATGCTGACTGATGACATCAAGCGCCGCAAAGACGAAACATACAAATCCTAATATAATAAAACGCTTCGTGTATTTATTTATTTATTTCGTGTCCGCTATAGGCCAGGTTACAGATATTTTAATTAAGTTACGTTTTCATCGAGATCGATGACCAGGCTGCAGAAGATGGCAAAAGTGGATCCTTAACCCTTTTTCTGAATGCACATCTTGCTTGAAACACTTCATAAAATTGAAACAAAGATATTTGTTGCTTCAGGAGTCTGATTTTACAACTTTTTCTCTCAGGTTACGAAGCATAAATTCAGTATATGAGCAACAGCGCACTCGTGAAGAGCTGGTTTTTCACGGGGCAGTAAACAATTATTTCTTCTATCTTGTTGTCTTTCTTTGACGGAGCAGTTTTCACCACTATAATGAAGCAGATATTTGAGTTGAAAGACGCTCACATTGCATATATATAAGCTGACTGGAGGGGCATTCAAGTTTGTTGCAGTGTTTTACTCTAGATTTTGCTTCTTCTGCCTCTCGACCACTATGGAAGACGCACATGAAAGAAGAGGGAGACTGGATAGGGAATATAAAAAAATAACGAGATGACTACAGTCTCAAGAACAAAGATGACGCGTTTATGCGACACAGTGTCAAAAAAGACGAAGCAGAAAGATTAGAGAAGAGAATAAGAGCTGCTTATAAGTGCGAGCGGGAAATGAGGAAGCGGCAAGGCGGAGAATAGAGGATCTAAAGATGAGAGCAGGACAAAGGATGAAAGAAGAAAACGAAGAAGGAATTCAAAGAATAGAAAATTCCGCACCGGCCTATATTAAGCAAAAATAACAATTATTGCGGGAATTTTTTCACACCCGGGCCCACTAGTATATAAATATATAAATTTATAAATGCTAGAGTGACCGCACTGTCAAAAATGACAGTGAAAAATTTCTGACGACCTGTCTACATTGATCATAATTTTTTCAATAACTTCCTTATATAGGATGCCCTGCAACTGCCAACTTGAATTATGAAACATAGCAGATAAGCATGCGAGGGCTGAGCTTTCCTTCGGTGATAGACGGAAAAGCAATGGGATTTTCCGCAGTTTATATTGCTCCTAATAAATCCTGGAATTGCGAAAAAGAATTGAGCTGTCATCACAATCTCTTAGAACAGGCAGTCAGATGGGTAGACCTAGATGTGAGCAATGGCAAAACTGCTCACTCAGCACTTCCAGCTGCCGCGTTCCCCTCCACTGCAGGTGAAGGCCATACACCACGAGACGCTCTAACTTTTAAGTTGACAATAATTTGCAGCTACAAACACTGGGTTTACTGCGCCGCAAACTTCCCAACAAATGTCTGAGTGCTAAAGTATTGTTACAATTACTTCATGGCCGATTAGCAGACATGGTGTAAGACGAGTCCGCTTTGAGTTGGGCTTGTGATTCAGAAATTTTCATTCGTTTTCAGCTTAAGCATTTTTTTGTTGTTTCTTGGTAGCGCTCATGATAACCAGACTACATAATTATACGCCTGGTGTTCGTCATATACAAAGGGTAACATTCGAAGAAAAGCTCGTACAGGATGAAATCTCAAACATCGAACCTATCTTAATATTAATAATGGGGTTACGACTCACTTTTTACTCTCCTAAATGTTAAATCTGCCACTTTTTCATAATAATACTGTCCTACAGCAGAGCTAAAGCAGTAATGGTATATTACAGCGATGTGTGTAAAACTACCGTAAACAAGAAAAAACACGGTAGTAGCAACTAGCAGCCGTGCGTATTAAATCAGTGTGCTAAGGGTGCCGGGATCAAACCTGAACCAGGCGAGCGATCATTGTGGCGCCGATGCGCTGAATCAGCTAAGTTGTTCGATATGCACAGCTACCGTGGGACCACTTACCTTAGCTAGAAATGGGAGGGTAGGGGGCACGGGTTCGATGCACCTTCCGTCGATGGCGCGACAGTTCTTAACGAATCTTAGTTCACTGCAGCTGTTCTTACTCCTCTGGGCCAGCTGACCTATATCTGCAATACGAACCAGTGCGTGTGGGTTTCCCAGTGGAGGGTGCAGTCAAGTTAATTTTATCTTCACCTTTATGATGTGGCAAATGCTCACTCTATTATCACAGTGTGTGTAAGATTGAGGCTGGGTCAAGTGCGTCCGGCACGTGGTGGCTGGAACAGGCGAGAACACGAGGATGTGAGCCTGTCGCACTCGGTTCGATCGGCCCGCACTGCTCGCAGACGGCATATGAACGAATTTTTCTCGCATAAAGGAAATCACTGGTCACAAATATCCATTCGCATATACACGAAATTGGATTATCCGTACTTGCATACGACGAGAACAACGTGTATACTAACGTTGTATATTGGAGGCAGCACATGAACGCGCGTTATAAAGAGTTTTTGCATTGATAATTTTAAGCTGCACCCAGTTAAACGCTGTCAAGCACGGTGAAGCTTATTATACAACCGAAAACGTTACAGTGGATGTACACTTACCTCCTATGCAGCATCTCTAAAGCTCTTTAGTATTTGTGTTTCTGAAGAATTAACACCAGTGGACGATAAGATGTTGAACTATTCTTCTTAGTTTCACCCAAAACGGTATTCGAATATGACTGCCTTTATTAAATGGGCGTTATTTGCTCAAGTGCTAATTGTGTCTCTCATTTTCTTCTATCTATAGCACTGAAACACGCAATTAACCGCAGAAACAAACGCACAAAGCTCATAGTTTTAACGAGCTGGTTGCTGTCTTTCAGTCCAAGTCGCTAAAATTTGTATCTATATCCTCAATCATCATATTTGCTTTCTTTTTTTTTACTATAGCGATAGGAATCCCTTGCGGGTCTTTTCGGTGGCTCATGACACCGCGTACGCTTTGTTTCATTACCTTCACCAAGGAAGTTATGAATTGGTCGAGTTTGTTAGTTTGGCTGACTGTTTATCTGTCACACATATAACTCGAAAAGTTATGGGCGGATCCATACGAAAATTTACTGGGCTTGTATATATATATGGTATGTTTGGAAGAACAGAAGATTAACTTTTGGTGAAGATTCGTTCAACAGTTTGTTTGTTTGCCTCTTATTTCTTAGTTAGCTTGAGTCAAAAGGTTATGGATGGATCTTTATGAAATTTTCAGGAATTGCTAGGTTGTTTCGAAGAGCAAATGACCATATTTTCGTGGTTATCCGTTTATTTGCTTGTCTCTATGTTTGATTTTATGATCGTCAGTAATATAACCTTATAAGTTATTAATGAATTTTCGTTAAATTTGCTGGAATTATTAGAAATTTTGAAAGACATAAATGAACGACTTTTGTTGAACATCGGTTCTTCCATTTGTGCGTTTGACTAATGTTTCTCAAATGTTTTTCACTGATATAACTCCAAAAGTAATGGACGGATTTTCATGGAATTTGTAGGAATTGTTAGTAAGTCTGAAAAAACGTGTGACCAAATTTTAGTCATGGTCGTCCTTTGTGTGTTTTGCTAATGTTTGTCAAAATGTTTCTCAGAACATAACTCAAAACGGTATGGACGGAGAGTCATGAAACTTGCAGGAATTATTGGCACAAATCACCAAATTTTGGTAATGATAACAAGGAAATCCTAGTTCCAGGATCAATTTCAATTTTCATAATAAACATTACCTTGTTTGGCAGAGGTATGCCTTCTCGGCGTGCTACAGTTTTTTCTTTTTTCTTTTACATCACATATTTTATTGATCCAGGTGACGTTCCTATTTCTCATTGCAATTACTGTCAATTTTTTCCAAGTTAATTTCTTCTAAGCCTATCGGAAGTTATATTGTCAGCTCTTAAATACCTTTAACTTGTGATCTCACTGCAGTAGTACCTTTTGTCTCCTAGATATCTGTGCATTAGGTCAAAACGTTACCACCAGTCCCATGTGATCTCTTGTGGATTTTCCCATAGTGGGTTACGTGTGGTGATTCCCTCGTGTGTAACAAATGGGCTTCCCAGCTGTATCCCACATTAGTAATTTTATCTCCGAAATGGATATGATAGAGGCGGTAAATGGTTACCTGACGATACTGCTGCATCTTCTAATTGCTATAGGCCTCGCTCGTCTAGTTTTGTTTATCAAGTAGAAAATCGAGCTTGCAGGTACAATGTATATTTTACGGCAAAAGCATTGCTCTAATCAAGAACAATAAGGGGACATAATTACAAATTATTTCGCTTAAGTTTTGATGGAAGGAAGCACTGATGGTGCAACTTTGTAATTTACGTGACGTACTAACTTTTTAATGATCTGTGAACACATATATCTGTTTGGAGTTTTAACTTATTCCTCTCTAGGTTCTTATGCTTCTTCCTTTTACATGTTGCTAGATCATATTTTATATTTTGTTTATAGTCATGGTTCAAAGCATATCATAATAGTGCTGATTTTCTTTTATTGCTGGCGCGTCGAAAATGTGAAATATTTCAAGACCTACTAGACCAAGAAACCCTTCCACTGCGTCTACCACGTTGCTACGTACAGTATATATGAGCCGAGTGTTGACTAACGAGCTTTGAACGGTATTCTTCCCACAACAGACCAATTGCTATCCAGCAGACTCGATCTCTCTCTTCTAGTCTATGCATTATTTTGTCATAACGCCTTCTTTTTCACGGTCGCTCTCCGCAACCACACTTTATTGCTCTGCGGTGACGCGTTACTCTGCCGGTTCCGGGGTGATGAGTGCTGTAACCACCAGCAGCGTTACGCTCGTACAGTGAGCTGGTACACACAGGGAACGAATATTAGTACGTCCGCCGGGAGGAGGCATGAGCGCTCTACTTAATAATCTTACGCTCGTACAGTGAGACAGTGCGTACAGAGAACAGGTGTGCAATATTTGAGTCATGAATGTCTGAAAAGGTATACATGTACATACGACACAGGCACGTCTAAGTAAACTTTATACTTTTTGCTTTACTTTTTATTAAACATTTTCAAGGGTTCGGGCGCAGGTGAAGCTACAGACATGAATATTCATTATCGTGGGATGGAACCGCATTATGAGGTAAAGTGATTTTTTCACGATTTTGACAAATTTCCCTCGTACAACTGACTTTGGTTTCTGATTCTTTTCTCCTGGCTACTACTATTTCTCTGCTAGTGAATTAGGTAACAAATATAGCTGCTCCATGGCGCTCCTGCGGCAGCTAGTGGTTGAGAATATAAATTTATGCAACAGTCGAACTGCAGCGTGCCGAGGCAATAATGTAAGTACAATTGACAGAACCAGACTATGTGGTAATAGTAACACTGAAACTGGCAGTGGATATACTCCTCAGGGTAACCATACCAAGGTGTTGTCGTTTTTGAGTCCAATCGATCCTTTTACAATTGTAGTCACCTTGAGCAGATCCAACATATCCGTGGACTGTAATCAAATGTAATAATCATCACTGAATCCTTTAATTACGAGGCGCACCTATGAAGCAGTGCAACGCCATCAATTCCGTGACAGGAACATGTTCTGCATCACGGTCCCTCGCCCATCATAATCCATTAGCTCACTCAGCTGCCAAATTCCACCATTGTTTACCTGTTACATGCAACTATTAAATTAAATACGAGCGCGTCATGGAGACCCTAGTCTCCGATTTCTCTGCATGCCACTTATTGCGTTGCATGAAGCTGCTAACGGCTGAGTGCAAAGAATGTCCACACACAGGAAGAGATCAGGGCGTCGCTCTGCCAACCATTATGAATGTAACTTTTTCGTAAGAAGTTTTATAATTTTAACCGGATGCCTTCATATGCTTAATTTCAAACGATTCCACATACATTCCTTCGCTTGTGTAAGAGAATCATTTATTTGTATGGATGGCAAGATGGACAGCCATTCGTCAACCATAAATCCTTCTTTGTTTCTCGCCTAGGTCATGAAATTCAAGCCCACCTAAATTATGTTTTCATGATGTTATTTCCCTTTCATCTGGCTCCGATGACATATGCTACTTCATTAAATATCGTGAAATTTTCCTTATTATTCGGAGAATGGTTACAATATTTCACCTGTTAGAATTAGGCAAGCTGTTTCAAAATAATACATGGTACTAGGCATAAATACAGCGTGCTCTTACACTGCGTGTATATGTTGCCCCTCTTTAGCAATATTCTTCTGTAGCACAAAAAGATAACGTAAAAACAGGTTCTAGTTTTCGGTACTATTTTTTCAAAAGCTCTCTGTTTTAAGCTTTGCGTTAAATAAGTATATTTCACAGACCTCATTCTCGTGCTCTTGGGCATTTGTGCCTGCAATGTTTACTAAATTGTGACCTCATGAGCATTTGTACGCCATTTTTATGAAATCAGATGAGAGAGCATGTGATAACGTGTACTGTACTCAGTTGCGAATCCCGTCGGTAATTCTATTTTCAATTTTCTTTCTGGAGGTCCTCTGGCACTACGACGCTTGTCTCGCGTCACTCAGTAACTCACTGGCAACTGAAGAGTGTCTGGCAGACTCTTCAGGCATTGCCAAGCTAATCTCATTTCTTTCCAGTAATTCATTGGCAGTCAAAAAAACTTGTCTAGAAGTCCACATGTATTACCAATGCTTTTTCATTATACTTTAGTTCTTCACTTCCATATTCCATGAACTGATCCGCTAACACTGGCTGAGAGTGAGTAGGCGCTACCAGCCGCCACCGAGTCGCGATGTTATGCAGGAAGGCGTCGCCATTTACCAAAGGAAGGGAGTAAAGAAAGTCTTGCATGGGATGAACCGTTCGACCTCCAAGGTCGACGACGTCCACTTTGCGTCATGGCATTCCAGGCTCTCGTAATCGCCGCACACATGCGCGTGAGCTGCTCAGTTCTGGATGGAACCGCCTGTGTCGCACGACACTCCGCCCTCTTCACGTGTTTTGGGAATCACTTTCAAGCAACTCATGACCATCTCCTAATTTTTATCAATAAACGTCACGAATTATTCTTATAGATACTTTACTTGTTACGGAATACTACTTTCCAGATTTTGTTCTCATATGTTGATATACTGTGAAACTGTCATTGTTCTGGTAATGGCTTGGCAAACTCCTTTAGCGATATTCTACATAACGTGCGTTCCAGAACCCCAAATTTTGGAGACAGATGGCTGGAGGCTTGATTACGTACGGCCTGCACGAGTATAGGGAAAGAAAATTGAAGCTTCCTGCAAGAAAGAGCAAGGCTGCTCTAGTTGACGCTGCTGCCGGTATCTATACAACCGAAATACAAATTTGGGAATGACGTAGAAATCGTGATACTTCGGCAGCACCTTAGTGTTGGTTTCCCGATCAAGATCTTCCTTTCAGACGGACTGGCACATGAAGTCCAGCCTCCGACGAGGTTAGCTCATCCAAGTATGTTAACACGCCTCTCTTCATACAGCTTTGACATGCTCTTTTAATTCTGCCTCTGTTACTCATTAAGGTTGAAGTAATCCCAAATTGTTAAAATGCCACGAAGCGAGAGCTTCTCGCAGCGAAGCAAACTTCCGCTTAGAGTGAAAATCAATGTTTTCTATAAAGCTAAGCAAACTATCACTTTTGTTTTGCAAAGCGATCCGGTTGAGTTGAAAGTTTTCATATATAGCATTGCGGCCGAACTTGTACTTGGGAGCAATTTACTATAGACTAGTTTTTTTCTATTTGCAAAAATGAATGGGCAATATTATTAGCTTATTGCTTCGAGTAGGCACGTTCTCCATCTTACTACTGATGTCACATGTATATACATTTTAGATGTGTTTGTAAACAGAGAACAATAAAGGTGTAGTAATAGGTGTCGATTCTCGAGCAACAATGACTCGCGGGACCCACATGGGCATCAGGTGGGAGGATGGGCACCTACTGGGTATTAGTGGGCATAATGTTGGCTCTTACTGGCGTACCCATAATTGGGCTGCTCCATGTTATGATCACTTGAGGCCTATTAGTATTTTCCCACCGGGGGCAAAATGTGATGTTTTCCACAATACTAAAATGTGGGCTTTTCGCACAGCTATATCTCACATTACCAGTATTTTGGGTCCTTCCAAATCAGACCCATGTGGGAACATGTGGATTTTCTCTATGCGGGCAGCGATGGTTAATCCCACATGGATAATAAAAGGCTAACCCAGTTAAATCCCACAATTCCAGATTAGTGGGTTTTCCACGTCAGACCCATGAGGGTTTTCCGTATATGGGCAACGTAATCGTATAGGGTTTCTCACATGGGTAATGAATCGGCTTCCCGACTAATCCCACGTCAGCAATGCAGTGGGTTTTCCCACATCAGACCCATGTGAGTTCCTGTGAGTTTTCCGACGTGTGGTGGTGATTCCCATATGGGTACCAAGTGAACTACATATCTAAATCCTACATTAACTATATAGTGGGTGTAGTGATTTATCATCACTACAGCATACATCATGCAAAGAAGTTCAGCAGGCACCATGCTATGAGCTCTCGAACATGAGATGCGGCCCGAAATCGCGACAACGCTGCTACGGGGCGCCCCGATCGCCTGCGCTCGATGACTGGCCAGTTACCGCTTGCTCCTGAAGGCTGCTTGCGCCCGATTCCGTACATCCCAGCAGGCTTCTAGTGCACTACTGCGCCATGAAATATCGCTGTTCTTTCCCTTCGTTGATCATCTACTCAATTTGTACGTCGTGAACTGAGAGCAAGTTTAGCTTCGATATATGGAGAAAGTAATAAAATCAGACTCCTCGGCAGCGCCAATAGAAGCTGTAACTGTCTTCATGTTTGGATTTCATTGCTGGTTGAACAGAAAGTACATTCAATTCAAAGGTTATGAATCCAACTCTGGCCATTTTTCGCAACCTGGTCTTATTTTCGGTAATCGATCTCCAGCAAAGAGCAACATATTTACAATATCTGCAACCTGGTCTATTTCCGGCCATTTCTTTAAGAGCATGACACAAAACATATATAAGCATGCTAGGCTGAACAACACCAAGCTTTCCTTCGGGCCCCATACGCTGAAAAGCAATATTTGTTTGCCCACAGTCGATATTGCTCTTAATACATACTGAGCTCTGTATCCAGGATACACGAAGGTGTCATACAACTCTGAAGTTTTTTCCTCAAGTGAAAAGTTGTTCTATTGAAAGAAGAACCCAAAACGGAGAAAATCATTTGCTGCCAAGAAATCCTGGTGTTCTTTACCAGCCTGCTGACCACTGAAGAATATCTTACCATTTGCTTCGACGTTCGGAGGAAGTACAGCGGGATACGACATAAGTCCTCGATGTGGGGCCAAGCAAGGGTTCGCGGTAGCTTTTCCATGGCGGCTTTCTCAGTGGCATCCTTATGAGCTGAGTTCTCGAAGTCACTTTAGATATAAGAGACTCAATTGCGTGGCCTGCGCATAAGCAACAGCTTCTACAAACACGAGCGGGTTGGTGGCACTTGCTTACAAACAAGGAGTTTTATTAAGAAGGAGGTAGCAACGGCTGCGGCGATCTCAAGCAAGGAGTATTAATATTTGCAACTTTCTAAAGGACCCTGAGAGTTATGGAACAGCAAAATCTAGTGGTAGACCGTCAAAAAATATCCCCTGCATGGAGTAAGAGAAATAAATGGATTGTTTCTCAAGACAGAGGACGACTTCAGGGAACTCAAGGCACTCACAGATGCTGACTGCGGTTCAATAACCATCAGGCGACACCTACAACAAAAGGGCATAAAGAACAAAAGCGTCTGAAACGTCCTCAGTTGTTTCCGCGTCACAAAGTGGCCCGTTTAAAGTTTACTCGAGAGCACCAAACATGGGATATTGAAAAGTGGTCTAAAGTTTTGTTTTTTAAGAAAAAAGTTCAATCTAGACGGCCCTGATGGCTTCCAACGGTACTGGCGTGACAAAGAGATGCCGCCTGAAAATTTTCAAGCGTCACAGCGGTGGAGCTCCGTTATAGTGTGGGTGCCTTTTCCTACAGGGGAGCAATGAAGCTTAATGAAGTGCAGCTGCTGGTTATGTCGGCATGTTACAAAGATCATTTTTCGTCGACGGAGGGCCCCCCGTTTCAGTAGGATAATGCAGCAGTCCACGCTACCCGCCAGACTATGACCTTCTTACAAGAAAATGGGGTCCCTGTTTTACGTCATCCAGCATGTCCTCCCGACTTAAACCCAATCGAAAATCTTTTGGAGATGGATAGCGAGAGATGCTTACGGAAATGGAAAACAATTTGTGACAGTTAAAGAACTTCGCGATGCCATTTTTAGGAGGTGGATCAACATTCCTCCAATCCTCATGGAAACCCTCATTTCTAGTATGTCACAAAGAATTTTTGAGGTTATCAACAAGAACGGAGGCAGTACTCATTACTAAGTTCAAATTTTGCTCACCTCAACGTCCTTGCAACATATCGAAAGGTTACCTACGATTTCTGTTTGTGGTCTTATAATTTTGATCAGTTGAATAACTCATTATTTGACGAAAATGTGCATATACGACATAATATAGACCAATGTGTATTTATCTGTTTCTTTATTTGTTTGTTTGTTTAGCTTTCTGCCCATTTTTTGGCACGCTTTAACAAACAGATAGGCTAAAATTATGCCAGGCTGGAACCGTGGTTATCTTGTCAAACGTGATTGAACACTGATTGGTAGGAAGTTGACCAGGTTGCAGCTGATGGCAAATTAGATTAGATTAGATTAGATAGGCGGCAGTAGACGAACCAAGAGGCCCATTCCCAAAGAGACACCGGGACTAACACCCCGGCTTCTTTGAGCTATTGCCATTATGTTAGTAGGAT
>LQNS02001577.1:2487515-2497556 GCA_001587735.2 Parhyale hawaiensis | reverse complement strand
GTGCTTGGGCTTGCTCCTCCCATTAGAAGCTCCTTGCTACTAACTGCGTGTCTCAAAAAAATGTCACATTTTCATTTGACTGCTGTGTTTCGGTATATAAGATACATTCCCAACTCATATAGGATCTATTCTTTTGTTTTATGCGTATTGATACAGCAGCCAATTGAAAATGTTAACATTTTTTGAGACACCCGGTATAACTGCAATAGTTTCTTATCATTCCACTTGCATCCTCCACTGGCTCTGTGGCTGTCGCTTTCTGTATGTCACTTTCTTTCGGTGGTTTCTCCCGGCTGCACTTTCGTTTCAGACGTTCTTACCCTCCTAGATCTGCTCAGCGTGTGCTGGTGATTTCAAGTCATGCTATGTAGTGCAAATCTGTCGCCAGATTGTGAATAATGAAACAGAACTTGCTGTTATGGGTCGTAACATTGCCACTCATAGTCGCCTTCGATTTCCCTCCAAAGTTTTATTCAAGGGATTGTTCAATAAATAGTTCATAAATATAACATCAGGTAGCAAATGTCCTACCCAGATGTGTCCCCTTTAGTATGTGCGATTGGCTCTGATGGATGTTAATAAATATTGTGGGCCGTTGTACAGTTCGTCTGTATATTTCCCAGACACTAAAACCGTTCTTTCTAGGAGGGTGCCACTGTACCTCATTCAGTTTGGCCAGCTGTCGCCTTGCTCATAAAAAAATTTACTCTGATCTCCAGGGCAGAACAGAGAATCGTGTGCAGAAATTCAGCTCTGTATTCGTATCAACCGTATATCCAGTTTGTTCACTGTTTAAATGGGCAGAAAATACGGAATCTGTGTTAGTCTCCTGTACATCTTTGTACTTGCAAATCAGCAGCTACTGTGCGGCTGAAGTATTTTTCACTAAAATTGCTCTGTACGGAACTGCTCTGTTTGCTGAACTACAAAATTGTCAATTCTTCCTGTTATTCATTGTAAAGCTAAGCATCAATTTTTGTATTGTTTTATGGCACATTATCACTGCTCACATTAGTCGTTGAATGTGTACTACCGGCTGCATAGTGCAAAGAGTTGAAGTCTCCAAAGTTGCGAGTGACGAAGTACTCTGAACATCGGGCGCGATACACGAGCAGTGGCGGATCATGTCGCTGCTCCATGGCAGTGCCGCAGGAACGCTTTCCAGTTTAACCTTAGTTTGACTTTGCTACAGCTCTCCCTCTCTCCTCCCCACACCCTCACACTTTTGCACCTTTCGCTCAGCGACCCTCGCTGGCGCGCCGTGCACCCATTGCCTATTCTTTTGCATTTGAACAATCCAGGGGTTACCTGAGCTTGCTGGGGCTTAAGCTGCAGGAGGTAAAGGTCCTTTGGCATGCAAAGCGAACTAGTGCGTTTAATGTTGAGTCGAAACTTGTTGATGGTTTTTGCATTAGCTTGTTGAGACCAAGGTAATTTTCTTCATATAAAGTCAATCTGGCAGATTACGTAGAGAAATATTTCATTGTCTTTGTATTGAGTCTGACAATGACCCAACGGGTTTTGCTGACATCAAGTACTTGACACTGAAGTCTAGTTTTCACAGCTTCTAGACTTTGCTGTCGTCCAAGATATGCTGAGGAGACTCGCCCATGAACGCGAGATCCTCACACTTCTTTCTGAATCTGAAATTTTCTGGTTGCTGCAAGATTTGCTCCAGCTGAAGGTTCAGTAAGAGAGCGGCCAGCTTATCTGCCTTGACTTTACTTTGTATATTTCTAAATTGAGGCTGTGTGGCCATAGCCAGGCATTTACGCCGCATCTTTCAGTGCTCAGGTCAAAACATTATATTGCAGAAAAAAGATTTTTTTATTTGAATAGCAACTCTTACTTTGCGCTACTTTCATTTCCTCGCCATCAAACTCAGGGCGACAGGTTTATCCAAATTTCCCAGACTTTACAAGACAGTCGCAACATCGGTTCCGTATCACTCCGCCCTTCCGACTGCCTCTCTAGGGATTTTCATGAAATTAAACTGGCAATTTGAGCTGCCGCTGTAGCTGTGGTGGAAAATGATGACAGTGTGGCTGTCCTGAGCCTGATCGAAAGGACACCAGCAGGAGAACAAAATCACTTGGTTTATCCAGTGCTGTTGCTGCTGAGTTACACTCGACATGTTCAGTTATCGAAGTGTAAAATGACTCTGATTTTTATTACAGTGAATATTTTGTTATTGCCTGAGGATGTAACTGTTACAGATGGAATAATATTTTTATTCATTGAAAACTTGACGACTTTGTGTGAGAAGTTATCATATACAGGCTCCAGTGGGAAAAAGGAATTCGAAAACCTTGTAGCTTCTAAGGCCGATTATTAAGAAGCGCTGTAGCAGGCAGTCTGACGTTTCCTCTAAGCCTAAGTGCATTGCCTATAATGTGAAGATATTTAGGAGCAAGTAAGTGTAAGAAATAAATGAAATTATTATAAGCTATCATCAGGAAATAGTTAGGTAGAATCTCTAAGAAAATTATTCGCATGTTGACTTAACCATACATGGTCAGTTTGTTCGGCCCTCATAACACACAAGCGGATTTTGTGCACCCAAGTCGCCGTAAATCTTTCCTAGGCGCTGATCTGCCCGCTAACTTCAGATTCCAATTGCAATAAGTTTTGTTGGGTTATGAACGGAATATCAGTGGACTTTCATGTAAAATTTAGTTCAAACTAGACGACCCGTGACCCGTTGGGTCGTCATTACGGTAGTCTCCGCTTTCGCAAAAAAAAAAAAAAACAGGTGTTATTTAGTTGGGCATAGACCGCCCGCTATTCGGCCGTCCTCTTCTACCCGTCAAGGAGCGGCCCGTTCGGCCCATTATCAACAGATTCTTTGTTTCTCTAACGAATATTCAACACCCAGGTTGTAAGCAAAGTCAAATTATTATATGTTACGTATTTCAGTTGTATTGCCTGTGGATCCGATGAATTGATCATGCCCGTTCTTGAGGCCCAGCTCAGTTTAACTTCCGTATCACGGATACAATCGAATTAAAGAGCTAATCCATGGAGAGACATTACCTCGAATTTCTTCTCGTGTAAAAGTGAAGAAGATGTGTCAAACAAAACACAAATAAACAAGAGGCAAATAAATGAACAAGACACAAACAAGCAAGACCGGCTCACAGCCTTTTAGTATAATATAGATGCAGCTCTATAAGCAGTTATTAAATTCCTAGTGGCCCATGCCGTCATTATAAATGACAGCAATTAATTTAACACTTCACCAAAACCCCCGCCGTCTTTTGAGCTTCCTCATTTTTCCCCTATCTAATACTGAAGAAAAATATTCCAAGGTATCCAACTTTTTTTTTCGCCTTTTGAAATCTGAATTTTCTCCTATCTTATTAGTTCTATTTTTCCCCTATCTAATACTGAANCTAATACTGAATAAAAAGATTCCAAGGTACCCCACTTTTTTTTTACATTTTGAAATCTGAATTTTCTCCTATGTTATTCCCATAGAGCGTGACAGGAAAGATATAAATAAATAAATAAAAACACGACGTGAATTATTGTATAGTAGATTATTTTTTTTAACACAGAACACTTCTTACGCCATCAAAAGGCAAAGTGCGAAGATAACTTTACAATGTTTTGATGTTAACTCTATTAGAAAATCTTGTTTTTGTGGCTAAATTTTGCTGTGCATGGCATCGCGATAAGGTTTAGAAAGTTGATACGATACAAATTTTAGGACAATGAAACTTTAATCCAAATTACAGGCGACAAGGTTATGAACAAATTGTCTATGGCAATCTATAGTATTATTCTGCTTATAGTTCCATAAGTACGTCCTTCCATCCGTTCATTCTTTTGCACATTACGCTTCCTGTATAAGGCGTGGGGATGATTGTACTTGCAAGCTCTGATTTTCAAGTTCATCATATAATATTCACTTTACTTGTGCCGATGACGATCCAAATACGGGACTATTCGTGGCCGGGATACGGTACAAAGCGAGCTATTCTGGACTGCTTAATTCATTCTAAAGCATTTTTTTGAAGGGAAAGCGCGTTATTTAAAGCAATAAAACAAACTGACAAAACAAAAGCGATGATGGCTACAAGAATCAATTATTAAAGAAATGGTATAGCCATCACGTAAAGTAAAACAGAAATATGGTAGGTAACTGTATATAGAACAGCCATGGTACCCGCTATTGAATGGAAATCATTAGATACGCCAATGAAAAGTCGCAATATTTACTAGAGCACTCTGAGAGCGAATACCTCCGCCAAGCGAGGCAACGGTAGCAAAAAAAATTCAGATTGGCTCTGAAACCGTAATTTTCTTTGTATAAACTCCAAAATCTAATCATTTCTGCCTTTTGATAGTAATAACAGCTTGTGCAATTTTATTGAAGATCCGATCATAACTTTTTGAGTTGTACTGCTAACAAACGCTATGGCAAACATGAGTCAAACATACAAACGAAGAAACCGATCTGCACCAAAATTTCATCAATTATGTCTTTTAACTTTACTGACAACCCCTATAAATTTCATAAGGGTTTATTCATTATTTTTGAGTTATTTTGCTAACAAGCATAAAATTAAAAACAGTAACAAACGAGCGAACGAACAAACGGATCATTACCAAAATTTGGTGATTTACTCTTTGTTATATACCTAACAACTCATGTGAATTAAAAAAAAAAATCATCCATAACTTTTTGAGTTATGGCATTGAGAAAAATGAGGCAGACAATCAAACAAACAAACGGATGGACATATCTTCATCAAAAGTCAGTCATCTGTTCCTCTTAACATACCTAACAATCCCTGTAAATTTCGTCTAAGCCGGTTCATTACTTTTTGAGTTATCTTGGTGACAGACAGACAAACAGCCAGACAGACAGACAAACACGACGAAAACATAACCTCCTTGGCGGAGGTAATAATGTGAAAGGCTAAAAAAAATATGTTATCTGCAGACGGTGAGAAACACAGCTTAGCAAAGGACGTGTAATTATGGATGAAGAGCAACGAAAACAGTACCTCCGAAGACTGGGACTGCTATAGTTGCTTTTTGCCGTCTCTATGTCTACATCAAGATGCAAGTGCGAGATACACCGGAGATTGCTTAGATAGGTTACAGGAGGTGCGTTAGGATAGACGGGTTATGTTAAGTTCGCTGCTCACGAGAGTGGGAACACGGAAACACTTCACGGTCTTGGAACCAATATTTCTGTGAGTGTGACGGCTGTTTAATGGGCCAAATATGTGCCGTTCCGAATTCAAACTCACTAGAAACTAGAACGCCTCGTGGCGTAAGACCATCACCCGTGGTGAAGGCAAGTTTCAACGTCGTCATTTTTTATGGCTAGCTTTCTCTAAATTTTTTACCTTTTCACATCTACGTCGACCCACCTGACTCCCGGAAAAAATTGTGAACATTGCTCAACTCCTTCTCATTCTTTCTGGGTGGACAGACAAACAAATGTACAAATGCATATACATACTTAAATCTTCAACGAAAACATTATTACCTTTCTCATTTAATAAATAATCTCTTAATAATAATTAAGAGACATTCGGAAGTGAGCAAGGGGCCCTCACTGTAGCGGAACAGCTGCAGTGCTGGCTCAGATTTTGAGCAGTTTTTGAATACCATAATTTCATACGAGTCGAAGCCGCACCCACCGCAGCGTATGTAATTGGAAGGGGAGGGAAAAACGTTTCCATATTTCGATTCTCGTGTGCAGCAGACTTTCGGTTAGACGGAGTGCGTCAGGATTAAGCAATGGGCGTTACATACGGAGTAGGTCATGTTAATGAGCTGCGTTAGGTTTAAACTAAAGTGAGTTATAATAGCGAAGCTTAGGATTGCTACATTTGAGAAAGTGAGATCATTGACTAACTGTGGATATTCCGCGCCTAGCTCTAGTATTTAGCATTTAGGTTTTTTCCATTCACCATTGACTGCATTTTCAAGCCTATTTACGTACGGGTGTATATAACGCTCCCGTTTGCAGCTTTTTTTTTAAAGATCTTGACTGCAAGCAACCCATCTCAAAACCTAAATCCAAACGTTCTTTCCCGGCCTTGTAAGACAAAGTCTGTGTAACATGGGACGTCATTCTGTAGCGACAGTTGTTCTTCAGCAGCTGGATTTATTCTAGAGAGCATCAATGCAAATTAACTGAAACATGCCTCCAACTCAAATTATACAAACCCCCATAATTCTATATTCATAATGTTCCACTTTTTGATTAGTTACAAACTAACACAAATTTTTTATAATGTTAACGAAAATTAGAAATTGGTCCTGAGAAGAGGCAGACGAGCAAACAAACGGTTGAGTTAAGTAAGTTAAAGTAATATCATTTATTTCTCCACGGACGGGAGGTGTTCTGAAATTGATGCTATAACAGTTTTTATCATAAAACGACATGTACATTCATAACTTAATAATATTACAGCTAAAAATTTGCAACCCAATCTGCGAGGCTCAGCGCCATCACACACCAAACTAATCTACCGAACTAGCACCGCAAGAGCACTACCACACGAATAACCTCCCACTGGGAGAAACTAGCACCGCAAGAGCACTACCACACGAATAATCTCCCACTGGGAGAAACTAGCACCGCAAGAGCACTACCACACGAATAATCTCCCACTGGGAGAAAAATATGGTTGCTGTTAATATTACAACTTGTTTCATTGAAGTAAAGTATATGCATTTATTTCTCCCCGAGTGGAAATTTTCTGACTTAAAACTATTTAGTGTAATATCATCCAATTGGTATGGCGGTACCCTGAGCACGACTTACAGCGCAAACAATCAAATTTAAAATCATCTATTTCTCGCAATAGGAAGGCTTTCATCAACTGAAACTACCAAAGCATGGATCTGCACTAAAATCTAATCATCTGTTCCTTCTAACATGCCTAACAGGTCCCGTAAATTTTGTAAAGATCCATCTATAATTTTTAGGTTATATAGGTGATAGACAAAGAGACAGACAAACAATTTTTCTTAAACTCTACAAAAACATAATCTCCTTGGCGAAGTTAATAACCGCCAAGGGAAATTTTGCTCTCCCAAACTCATACTGGCACAAGTTTCGTTGATGTAATAATATATCAAGCCTACAGGTGTAAGGTTTATTTTAGCGCAAAACCCGTGCAATAAGCAAGAACAATTAAAAGCTTCATTACAGAATTTTTGTATTAGTTTTTGATGGTTGGGTACTCTGGTCCAAAATATAATAATACACTGTGTGTTGGCTGCTGCTTGGTTGGTTGGCCGATGGGGACCGTCTTTCCCTCATGACTATACATAGGAGACAATTAACCTGTTGAATCCAGGGATAATTTATAGGGTGGGCCAAAAGTCATATACCATTTTAAAAAATTACTTCGCAAACATTATAAATGATGCAAATTTCTGAACCTGCAAGTCTCGTATAGTCACTTCGTATCATATTTACGAAAAGCACCCAGTACCGTGTTCTTCTTTCATTCGCAGTTTACTAGAAACCTATGTCGTTTATAGCTTTTTGCGTAGTAAATTTTTAAAGTCTTAAGTGTCTTTTGCCCACTCTATAAAAGGAAATTCGAGCCTCAAATCAACTATAAAAAATTTTTTTTGAATATGCTGAAGACGCTGCATTTTCTGAAACGCACTCCACTCAGAAGAGTAGATTTACTTTTTGATATTTTCTTTTGGGCAAGGAAAATTAAGGGCTTCCCTTCCATAAAGCACCTGTTGCTCGCGGTACGTCTTCCCATATTGTTCGCGTTTTTAGCAGCACCCAAGGAGCTTCAGTAGAGACGTATGGCTCCTGGGCAGCACCAAATGCATCACTTTATTTAGCTTCCAATTGTATTTTAATCTATTCTTTCGTCTTTCTTTTTATAGTCTTCGATTTTAAAATGTTTCACTCTAGCTGATGCTGCTCATGTAAACCCCAAATCTGAGCTTCAGATTTTCACTAGTTCTTTCGGGTTGATATACCATTCTCGGAAGCCTTGCTACCGTTCCCTTCAAGTTTCTATCACTTCATGATTTTTTCGCTTTATTGCTTGGCAACCAGGAAGAATGAGGTCAATGCTTATTAGATACCGTCTTTGTGACGGTTTGGTACTCGATCTAGTAATAACGCTTTCTAGCTGGACCCGTAAAACTTTGACGGTTTTTGCAACGCCATTCTTGTGGACCGGTAAAACCTCACGTTTACCATGGCAATACCTCAACTACTCTAGAAACTGATATTCGATGTGTGACATTCTAAGACTAGCCTCTTTATTGATAACTACAGAAGAGTGCCCGCGCTCTCAAGGATGACATCGAAGAATTTGTGTTAATCCTGCTTCATTGATCATACTTCCCTTCATACAATTGCCAACTTTAGTGATCATGCAGGTGAGTGTTCACGGCTTCATAATTGCTTAGCATCCACACTCTTATTTTCTTTCTCTGATATGGAAAAATTTAATTACTTTTGCAGGCAGTTGAACAACACTCAAAATAATTTATTTTTATTCTATTTGGTATCATAGATACGGTAGGATGCCCTGTAGGTCCTATGATTTTTTGCTTAGCGAAAGTTGTTTCATCGGCCATTGATTCAAAGCTGGAATAATAACTAACGCAATGCAATTATATGTAGGAAAAAACTAAGAATCACGATACATGCGAGTGCTAATGTAAGCTTCAGATATCTTCAGTTCTGCGATTTCAACTTCGTCAATGTAAGAAGTGCAGTCAGACATAAGGTCGCCCTATACTTTGTCATAGATTCGATATATGGAGAAGGTAATAGTCGGACAAATCAGACCAAGCCTTCGATATCTTCATTGTTTTAATCTCAACTGTCGCTGAGATACACTTGCCATCATCTACAAGCTGGCCTATTTTTTACCAATCAGTTTTCAATGAGGCTTGACAGCATGGCCATGGAGAGCCTCCAGCCTGGGCTTATATGCAAACAGATAAATAAACAAACAAACTGATTTTATATGCAAACAGATAAATAAACAAACAAACTGATAAATACACATCGGTCTTTAATATATTGTAGATTATTCCCATAAGCAGCCCCGTCTAACCAACTCTTTGGAATTCTAACGTAGCAGCAAACAACCAGTGGTCGGCATCTCCGATTATGTTACGATGGTACGATGGCAAAATCGATGGCAATACCATCGCTCCATCGGCATCGGAACCAAAAATCGCCAATTTTTATCTGCGAAGACCTACGATGAAATAACCGTCGGTGATGGCCATCGTGGGCGTCAAAATCGGCGTTGGACCATCGCATTAACACATTTTAGATATGCGACCATCTCAGACCACAAACATCGAATAAAAGCAGCATCTCCTATAACCTCGGCCTGCATGCTGTTTTCAAACCAGTATACTATTCCTAGCTGATAAAAGGTGCGAAATGTAAGGCCCAGGTTATTAACTGACATTGTTAGATCTGGGAAATGTATTCAAATAAACTTTGTTAATGTTACTAAAAAAACGAATCTTTCAAACTCGTAAGGCTGTTTTTTCTGTAGTTTTAGCCTTATTTCATCGGCATCAGAAGTACAACCGATGACGATGCCCATCGGATGCCATCGCCGATGGCATGTTCAGCCATTTCATTGGACCATTTCTTCCTCATAACACCATCACCGATGGAAAAAAATGGCCATCGCAGATTGTCTGATGATTGTCTGATACAATTTTCATCGGACCATCGCTATTGCCGATGGTCTGTTTGTCTGTCACCAAGATAACTCAAAAAGTTATGAACCGATTTGGATGAAATTTGTAGGGATTGTTAGGTATATTAAGAGGAACAGTTGATTAACTTTTGGTGAAGATATGTCCATCCGTTTGTTTGTTTGTTTGTTTGTCTACCTCATTTTTCTCGACGCTATAACTCAAAAAGTTATGAATGGATTTTGATAAAATTAACATGAGTTGTTAGGTTTATAACAAAGAGTAAATGACCAAATTTTGGTAATGATTCGCTTGTTCGTTCGTTCGTTTGTCACTGTTTCTAATTTTATGCTTGTTAGCACAATA
>LQNS02001577.1:2462122-2472493 GCA_001587735.2 Parhyale hawaiensis | reverse complement strand
GGCCTGCTGGTGCTGGGGTGGCGTGCCGCCTGCTGGTGCTGGGGTGGCGGGCCTGCTGGTGCTGGGGTGGCGGGCCTGCTGTTGCTGGGGTGATGAGCCTGCTGGTGCTGGGGTGGAGAGCCTGCTGGTGCTGGGGTTGCGGGCCTGCTGTTGCTGGGGTGATGAGCCTGCTGGTGCTGGGGTGATGAGCCTGCTGGTGCTGGGGTGGAGAGCCTGCTGGTGCTGGGGTGGCGGGCCTGCTGGTGCTGGGGTGGCGGGCCTGCTGGTGCTGGGGTGGTGAGCCTGCTGGTGCTGGGGTGGTGAGCCTGCTGGTGCTGGGGTGGTGAGCCTGCTGGTGCTGGGGTGGTGAGCCTGCTGGTGCTGGGGTGGTGAGCCTGCTGGTGCTGGGGTGGCCTGCCTGCTGGTGCTGCGGTGGCGGGCCTGCTGGTGCTGGAGTGGCGGGCCTGCTAGCTTGTACTGATGCGAGAGGTTTCGAACTGCATCTAATGAACTGCTAGCCTAACAGCAGGCGAGCCGCACCTGTTGCGCATCTCACAACACCTATACACTGCAACCCTCGAAAATCTAATGGTTCAACTTTTTAACTGAATGAAATATATGATTCTAAAACTAAGTAATTGTCAAAATCTGAATAAAATGTGTAATATTGAATTAACCTAATATCATAAAATAATATACTGAAGTGTCGACAAACTTTTATAAAGTTGGTCGACACTTCAGTATATTATGTGCATTGTAGTTTTACAGTATTATTAATTTAGAAGCCTGACATTTAAAACAATATAAAACATTCTAAATGTTCATATTCTGACAGATTAAGTGAACTACGATATTAGCCTCACCAGTTAAATAACAAGCATTCAACGCAAAAGGGATATGAGAAGTAACAATAGTGATTTAGCCAATCTAATACGTATTGAAAAACAAATTTTATGAATAAATTTACTGTACTGAAACAGAGCACATGTTATTTTTTAATTTAACAATCGTTTCATTGGATGACGCTCAAATGCTCAAATTTGCGCTCATTCACAGAATCGGTCAATTTTTCATTGTTGTAGCATCCACAGATCTCGAACCAATATGTATGACACACCACACGTACTGCCTATCTCAATGTAACTTGCCAACCATCAACATAGAGTTTCCTCTTGATGATGGCCCAAAAATTTTCAATGGGATTCTGATCTGGAAAATTTGACTGCTGCACGGTTAACCTTTCATACTTAGATCCGTGAGAAGCCATGTCGATACTGCTTCGTAGCTCCCCTAGCATAAGCAGAGACATTATGAACACAAGCTTTATGTATACGAAGAGACAAATTTTGCTTATCAAGCCATGGGAAAAGAGCTTCACTCACAAGCTGACACTTATTAGCGGAAAGGATTTTCTCTCTTTCTCGAACCATGATGGGAAAACAATTTCATTATTAATGAAGCCTTCCTATAACATTGAGCTACCTTTGCCTTGGTGGCGACGAAAGCTGTTATGCAATTTCCTCTTCATCCCTGCCCATTTTTTGGCCACCCATCACAGCCCGCAACCGAGACTCTGCGAATCTGTGAATATGACCATTGTTTTATTCTGTTTCATGTTTGTATGAGGCCAGTCAACTCTGAGTTGCATATGTCATTTTGTAAATATAGACTTTTTCTCAGGAGATGTTACTGCTACGCTGGAAGATAGCATGAGGTTTCGAATGGTTTCTGACACATATGGAAAGCCTGCATTAACAAATATTGTTTTACTAGCGCTTCCGGTACTTTTATTGACTTGACACTGAACTTTCCTCATACTTCGTTTGCCACCACTTTAAATTTTACCTGACCTAACCCTTGCCTTCGACTCAATGGATCATTCAAGAATCGTTGGACTGCCTTAACATGTCTTCCATAAATTCTTGCAGAGGCAGCACATGAAGATCCTCTTGTAGTTTCTCTCGTAGTCAATGCCTATTCAGCTTCCGTAACATTCTTAGCATGTTTTGTATGAAATTTTAGTAGATTGAACTAACATCGTGGCTCAATCTGTCAGAATATGAGAAAGAATTGTTGTTTTGTTGTTTTGAATGCCAGACTTCAAAATAATAATACTGCAAAATAACCATGTGCTGTGTCCACATTTTATTCAAATCTTAAACAATAATTTACTTTAAGAGGCGTATCTGAAACAAATGGTTGAACAATAACTGTGGATTGCAGTGTACTGTATTGACTACACTACACCTTGATTGTCAGCTGCCCATATTTCTGCAGGGGCGTTTTAACTGTGTGACAGCTGCTTCAAACTTTTGAGAAATAGTTTCCTAGGAAGATTTTATTTTATTTTTTTTGCACTGAACCTTGACACGTTTTGAAATTTTCATTACTAAAATTCAACAAAAATATCACAATTAAAATGAAATATTCAGGATACGATATTTGCAAAACACATTTTTTATAGGCAATCCATTGTGATTGCCATCATTAGCAATATAAAAGTGCCACCTCAAGAAAATATCCTGAGTGTGATGGCGATTTATGACGAAATATGGGATGGGCCATTATTTCAGTTACATTATTAGCATACAACCATACCTGTGATATACTACACTTGCAGTCGAGCCTTAGACTACACACAGCTGACGGCACACTGGAAGTCGGTCTTTTCCGGGTGGGTCCTTAGGTCTATTCGTGCGATGTGATTAAACTATTTCCAATTAACCAAAGGCGCTCCAAAGACGGAAAGATATTCATTCAAAATGGGCTATCTATATGAGCGGATTATTATCAATTGTGGAAGCGTCAAAAATAGAGGGTTAATATGACTAGTTCAGTACTGAGCTTCTTGTATTAGCCTTTCAATTTATCTAAAATTACTATAACTTCCAGGATTTTGGGAACTTCATTTCAAAAAAAAAAAAAAAACACACGCACACGTAGTGCACGCAATCTACGGCAATGTCAGATACTGTGACTTAATTTGGCTCCATTTGAACCCGTGCGCGAAACGAAGAGTGCCGTCATATAGAAGGTAAATATGTAGCTGGACAAATGTGGCGAATATTATTTTATGGCAAATGTTACTCTATTTTCATTTTTTGCGCTTACAAAGTAAATTTTTTTCGGTTCTTTTGATATTTATCAGCACGATGCCATACACCGGAGACTGGAAGGCCTGCAAGCGAAGAGGTGACCATGATCGCTATCCAACTTCACTCGCCAGTGGAAATTCTTTGAGATTGATCTGTAGTCAGGAATTCAGTTTTAATGCTATTTTAAGTTTAATCCATGGCCAATTTACAAGAAGTCGCGTAGCTGTTCGATCTACTGGACACATGCACAAGATAAAACGGAATTAACCGCCCGTCGGACATCCGTCCCAAATCGAAATAGACCACCGCACTCAGAAGCCCTCTTTCTACTATATGGAACTCTTTACAGTACAGTACTCCCTCATATACCTGACTTTCAGACGACAAGGAACTTACGATGAGTCTTCATTGAATATACTTCCGTCTATGCGGCTGTGAAGGATGTCATTCAGCCGCTTGTTACGATAATGCAAGGAGGTGAGAGCTCTCGGTCCATGTACTGAGCAGTGCTGCCCTTCCTCAATCCCTTCGTTGTCGTGCACTGAAAACTCAGGCAGTAAAATATCACTCGAAGATTAAAGTACCTCAGCACATCACTCACACGCCAAAATCACACATTTGCTGGAGCTTTTTTTTTCCACGAAAGTTGTGTCGTAAGAAGAAAACGAACAGCAGGTCGCTCCTCTGAAAAAATATTTGAGAAGAATGTCATGCTCTTTGCTCCGTTGATCAGCTGCGCAATTTGTGCTCTGTGAACTCAGTGATGCGGAAAACAATTGAAAATTAAGATTTAAGGGAGTAATTCAAGATACCATTGACTCTTCGTAGCCTAGATTTCAATTTTGTAAAGCAAGAAATGCAGCCATTATTGATGAATCCTCACTGTTCTATTATATGCAATGCAACCGGACCCAATTTTGCCCGAAAAGATTTGAAGAGAGCGGGACGGGTTGGCCATAGTCTCTGAGCTGGCTTAGTTTTTGCCTGGTTGTTTTCTTCAAGCGTTATAGAACATGGCAAATGGTTGGACAAATGGAAAACCACAGAGAGTTTCTTGCAAAAAAAAAAAAAAATCACCGCAAACATTATATCAACTAGAACGCCTGTTGGCGTAAGACCATCACCCGTGGTGGGCGCAAATTTCATCGCTGTCATTTTTTATTACTAGCTAATCCAATTTTTATTATTTTTTTATTTATTCTTTTTTTTTTTTTTTTGCATGGGTGACATTGAGGACACCCCACCAGACTCCCAGCAAACAAATCATGGACTTACCGCAACTCCTTCCTGTTTTTGGGTGGAGAACAAATTTCATCGCCGTAAATTTTTATGGTCAGCTATTCCTAGTTTTTTGGTATGGGTCTCATCGAGGGCAACCCACCAGACTCCGTGCAAAAAATTATGAACATTGCTCAACTCCTCCGACCACTTATTGAGTGGACAGACTTATTTACAAATATAGCTAAATCTTCAGTGAAAACATTATCACCTCTCTCACGTCGTTCCCTGGTGATAAACATGTTTCATTGCAATCCGTTACAATGCTGTTACTTTTTTATTTAGTTGTGTTTTCAAACATGTCCATTTCAACAATCATTCCTAAGTGCAAAAAGACTACATAAAAGCTTCTAAGCTATAAATTTCCCATAATTTTGTAGCAGTAAACTCGAACGACACATAAGGACCGGGTTGTGAACACGCCCTGCAAAATTATAATCAGTGGACCGTCAAGGTGGGGTGCTGTCCGGGGGTCACCAAGCTGCGGCCCGTGGGCCGGACACGGCCCGCAACATCAATTCCTCACCCCGCCGGAGGTAATTGAGTTTGCCTAATAACACGTATGAAACACTGACGTGGTGATACAATGTATATATTATATTTAGAAATCCAGGTAATCATCGCTTTTCCTGGAAAACTTATAATCACTGCGTATTTTAGCTCTACTATATTTTATTTATCCAATGGCAAATATTGTAGGTGGGTATTTTTTGTAAATTGATTATGTTCTTTGCCGTCATTTTTGACGGCCTTGTATACTAGAGCACATAGAAAGAACAATTGTAGTACTTTACCTTGTTTACCAGATGTTGAGTTTCCAAAACGAAAAAAAAAAAATGCAGCTGGTATGGCATCGTGTTTTGGTTAAGTTAATTATGTCGGTGAATTAAATTTCAAGAATGAAGTACGTGATGCCATCACATCGGACGAGACTGACTGATGAGCGTCTAAAAACTATTCTCTTGACTGGATATAGCAATTCTAACGCATGCATTGATGACATCTTAAACGCTAAAGGTCAGTTTCAGCAATTTCACTAACCTCTTCTGCTGCTTATTTAATTTGATTGAGATATGTGCCCACAACTCCCGTGCAGCTCTCGTCTTTTCCGTCAGCATCGCCCTGTAGGGATACCTTCAGTCATATATATTTTTATTTCCTTTTAATTTTTATGAATTGCCAGCCACTCACCCATATTTAGATACCTGGGTTTTCATATATTTTTCTCCCGACCTTTCATTCTGCCTTACGAGTATTAAACCGCGGATGACTATCCGGCCCGCGCTCAGTATTCTTTTAGTTATGAGGCCTTCCATGAAAAGAGTTTGGCGGCCCCTGTTTTTTGTCTATTTTCTAACTCATGTCGGAAAACTGTATATTTCCGCCTAAATTTTGTGTCGCCATCGTTGCCAAAGTATTCTGCGTACGAGATAATACTCGTACGGTGCACTGAAATATCATAACACATTGCTGCCTTTGTCAAGGGCAAGTGTAGCTGCTCGCGTTACTCTGTGCTGGAACAGACACCTGTGGAAGTCACCCGGAGCTTCTGGATGTCTTATTGTAATCGTAACTTCCATACGACGCAAATTCTTGCACCGAGCTGAAGGTCAGGCGGTCACCTATTTATGTGCTCGCTGTCTTTTCTTTTTAGGCTTTTAACATTGTTCTTCAAAGGCGGCCCTGCTCCTTATGTAGCCGCTTGGGTGTGCTGATGTGCAGTGGTACTGTATACAGCATCCCAGTACTAATTTGAATGCGTTATAGTAGTGAAATTTCGTCAATGGCGAAAGTTATATAGATTCGAAGGCGATAGCAGCTGCATGCTAATATCGTCTATCCATATTATATTCTGCTTGAGGCTCCATCCGTACGTTCATCCCTGTTCTGTACGTGACGCTTTTCACTATTAGCTAGGGGAAAATTCAACTTGCAAGAAGCTCTGATTTACGCTGGAACGAAGTTCAACCATGGCTGTCTGCTGAAGCCCTTCTTGAAAAAAAAAAAAAATGCGGTCACTTCAAAGCGGAGACATGAAGATCATTTCACTCGTATCTTATCTACCGCTTTTCATTTTTCACAATATATCCGCTTTGCTTGTGGCGCTCTACGCTTTTAATAAGGCCAGCCAGATACGTAGATAGATTACGCTACAGGAGAATAGGAGAAGGGGTCAAGTTCAAATTTTAGCTGCCATTTCTAGGCAGGTCTTATGTAGAATATTCACTACCTGACTTGGGACATTTTAAACCTTTCCATGCACGATACGCTTCCGAAGGCATCATAATTGAAGAGTCTTCTTTTCTGTTGAAATTGCACGGATTCCATCAGTATTAGATAGGGGCAACTAGGATGATACGTGTCTGAGATATCACCGAACAACATTGCTGCTGTTCTGTGGAATTTGAACAGTTTTCAGCTGCAATCATAGCAGCGTCATCGGTTTGGTACGGAGAAACGTTTCCATGTTTCGTTGGAAGGGATTCGTCGAAGGCAATATCTTTGATAGAGATTTTGATCCAGTCAGGCATAAGCTATGTCGCTATTTTCTAGATGAATTTCGTTTTAGCAGTTCGAGAAACTCAGTCTTGATTGGAGTTTTCGCTCCTTTCGTACGCAATCCATCTCCCTTTTGTTTTCTGTAACCGAATCTCTTAGATGCAGCTGAAACTTTCCGTTGAGTTGACTCTTTTTATGTTGAATTTACATTGCAACCAAATTTCAACGCTTGAGATTAAACTCTCGGTTGTTATCCAGTATACTGTACCGAGCATTTCCGGTGATTTTTTTTACTAAACTAGATTTTCTTGGTTCTGCTTAACGTTTGCCCAATTCTAAGCTGATATTCGCTCCTTATCTTGCAGGGGGATACTTTGCTCTCGTAAAACTCATGGCTGTACAACTTGCGTTTCATTAATGGAAGATCACTCCTGAAGGGATGAGACCTATTTCACAGCAAAACCTATTCCAGGAACCGGAAAATTAAAAAGCCTGATCACAAAATTACTGCTGTCATTTTTGACGGCGGGGCCCTCTGACTGGTGTTATGTACGTCGTTAGGTTAGAAGAGCTGCGCTAGGTCAAATGAGCTATAATAGCGTAGCTTAGGATTGCTACATTTTGCAAAGTGAGAACAATATAATTATTATGTTAGGGTTGACATACATTATTGAGTTGGAAAGAGTTCGTCAAGGATAAGTGACGGACATTAACTTAGATGGGGTACGCTCCGTTAGAAGAGCTACTTTACATAGGTTAAACTCGGGTAAACTGCAATAGAGTAACACGCGCGTGGGTTGGTCTCGTTCATTTTGGAAGATATGGACTTTATTCAATCGCGAAATTTTTACGGGTCCCTCTATTTTGTTTTAATTTAGCAACCAACAACACGTTGAGTCTCAAAACCAAATCAATCCTTTGAGCTAGAAATTCCCTGTCTGTAGGGAAACACTGAACGGAAGAGCTCATTCTTCCCACACAGTCGACATTGTGCAGCGGTTCATACACGCATACGTGTATCAGTTACCCGGTATCTGCTTCACTCTCCATGCCAATGTATCAGTCAATATAGACAGGTGTATATCATTAGTTTTAAGCTTCATGAATTGTCTAGTTTTTTCAAATAAACCATACTGGTTCGTGGTCGTTTCTTGCATCTGTTAATCATTTCTTTTGCTCGTGCAGAGGCAATTTACTTCACTGTAGTATTTATTGAAGAGCACACACTGGGCTATGCCTGGTGCGAACTCCCTGTGGTGGGATAGAATCCAAACGCTTGAAATTACTGCAGTTCACTAAGGGATCACATGCAGGGCTCGTTACTACTGTGGCTACTGGAAGCACAACTATCGCAGAAACTCGCTAATGAACATAATTAGAGGTTCCCAAGTTTTACTTTGAAGGCAATACACAGAATCTTGGTGAGGTGAAAGAGTAACTGGGTTACCGCCATGGGGACGACGAATCTGCCACAGCCAGGTGCATACACATCCTCCAGCTGTCTTCTCGTGCCTTCTATACACCACACCTTTTATTATACGACAGTGCACTACTCTGTAATAATTTTACTATGGTTGCCTACTTCATATCAATACCGCTATCAAGATAAAACTTATGACTTGCAGATTTCTTACTTTGATTTCGGCGAGAAAGAAACAGTAGATATTTTTTGCATTGTTGTAAGAAAGCTTCATTTGAAATTTACTACTTACAATACGGCATTGTTGCACGTGCTACTTTGGCTGCAGCTGTTCGCATTTCTGTTTCAAGTGGGTAAATGACAGGGGCATCGTAAAAGAAAATAATATTTGCAAAATATTCACTCTTTTGCTAGGTTATCACAATTGCATTGTTGATCTTTCCAAATCCGCGAGTCTTTTAGACACACAGAGACTATCACAAGAGAAATAAGAACATAACCATGGTTAAAAATGGTCATTCCCAACTCAAAATGTTGCATTATGTAGGTGCTTTCACGGGAGTTGAGTTGCAGGTAATTCGCTGGCTGAGTTAAGTTTGTTTACTTAGAAATTTTCAGTTATCTATACTTCACTTGAGTAAATTTCTGCTGTAGCTTATGGAAACCAAAATTTTCATTTCTGCATGCAAATGGGTATTTAGGTCATCTGCTAAAACGAGAAGACAAACGGGCACTTAGCTTCGAGGAAACTATAGGTATAAATTGTGCCAACTTAGCGACATTTCAACCAATCAACAAAGGTAAATATTTTCTCCAAAATTTAGGCAGCTGAGTCAACGCGTTTGAAAATCATCTTGACAAATATTGGGAGAGACATCCTCCGCAGCTAAGAACACCTCCTCCAGGAGTCACAAACTCTTAACGGCCAAAACTTCAAAGGAAATCTGAATCCAAAACCTTCTCTCTTCCACCTAAACTAGCTCGACGTCTCTAAGTTCTGCAGATTAGCGGCCATAAATCAAGCTTGCTTGAGTGCATGATCGTCTCTTGGGCTGAGATTCTTGCCCCTTTTCTACTTTTTTCCTCGGTCATCTATATGCTACTGACATAATGGCACTAGCTCATAGAGGGCCGATGCGTAAGTCCCTGTGTCTCTCTTGGAATGGGCCTGTAGGTCTGTCTACTGCCGCCTAGCTAATATAATTTACAACATCCATGGCTGGCATTTGCCGCACAAATGCTGCCAATGCAACATGAGAGGTGATACTTTTCTCTGTGTGATACACTCTTTAATGATCCGCATAGTTAGCAGCACTCTGCATCGCGCAGGAGGTTTTTGCGATCACTTTGCAAAGCAATGCACGCGTTCGGAATACTTCTCACAGTGCACCGACCGTATTTTTCTAAAATGATAATATTTAATAGAATACTTAGTTGTTTATAGTTGAACGGTGCACTTAACTTAAAATACTTGACAACGTTGTGGTACAGTGGAGTGGAGTACCTAGCAATGGTACTCTCCTGCTACGGTGTCACATCATTCCCACTGTCAAGGTATCTGAAGGTAGAAAGAGAGAACAATGATGTAGAGGGTTGCGTTAGACCTGCTCGTACTCATCGCACAAATATACGTACAATTGTACATGTATATTCGAGATTGTTCCCATGACATTTGTCCATGATCACAAATTCTGACTTTCACCAAAGTTACTTGTTAGGGCTTTTGATTGTTCTGTAGTCGTCCACTTTTAAGGATTCCATCTTTTCAATTGAGCACATCAACTAAAGTTGGTAGTCTGATGTTGTACTCTTTCTATTGATTCAGATGTACAGGCACAGTCTCCTTTAATGTCAAGTTTGCAATTTATTGTTGAGTATCTATTTTTCTCGTCGCTCAGGAGCAGATCCACCAGCTGCAGTAATAATGACCATCTATAACAGTTACTGAAAAATATGCATTACTTAAACCTAATGGAATTATTTGATGGGCATATTGGGTGTAACAAGCATTGGGCTACACAAGGGTGAGGTAGCAGGCAGGTGCCGCCGATGTACCATATGTTGGGTGTAACAAGCATTGGGCTACACAAGGGTGAGGTA
>LQNS02001577.1:2437450-2451927 GCA_001587735.2 Parhyale hawaiensis | reverse complement strand
TATCGATATCTTTACACAGATGTGGCGACCAGAATTGAACAGTTCTAAGTGTGGCCGCACTAACGCCTTGTACAAGGGAATGATGATATCCTTAGATTTGTATTCGAAATTCATGGTGATGAATCCCAGTACTCAGCTTGCCATTTTCACACTCTTGTTAACTTGCTGACTGTGTTATAGTTTGTTCGAAATAGTTATTCCCAAGTCACGTTGTTGGGTAACGGCGGCCATTTCTGCCCTGTTCTTTTCGATTGGGTTGAAGGATTCTCCAGCCCTACATGCATTACTGAACATTTGTAGACATTAATGCTCATTCATCTGTTCACCTAATAAGTGGTTGAAGTAGTTGAGCAATGTTCATAATTTTGTGCAGGGAGTCTGGTGGGTTGCCCTCGATGTGATCCATGCCAAAAAACTAGGATTACCTGACCATAAAAAGTGACAGTAATGAAACTTGCTGTTCACAGAAAAACAGGTAGAAGGAGTTAAGCTATGTTCATATATTTTTGCAGGGAGTCTGGAGGGTTGTCTTCAATTTGACCAATGCCAAAAAACTAAAATTAGCTGGCCATCAAAAATGATGGCGATGAAGTTTGCTTCTACTGCTGGTGATGGTCTTACACCACGAGGCGTTCTAGGTTGCAGGGAGTCTGGTGGGTTGACCTCCATGTGATCCGAGCAAAAAAACTAGGATTAGCTGGCCATCAGAAATGATAGCGATGAATTTTGCTGGCTGTCCCCCCAAAAAGAAGCAGAAGGAGTTGAGTCATAATAATAATATTTTTTAGGCAGTCAGGTGGGTTGTCTGAGATGTGGAAAAAGCAAAAATTTTTAGTTAGCTGGTCATCAAAAAATGACGGCATTGAATCTGTACCCTCACCTGAAAAGAGGCAGAAGGAGTTGAACAATGTACATAATTTTTTGTAGGGAGTCAGTTGCGTTGACTTTGATGTGAATAATGCCAAAAATAAATAGAATTAGCTGGCCATCGAAAATGACGATGTCGAATTTGCCCCCTACCGCGGGTGATGGTCTTACAGCACAAGGCGTTCTAGTTGTTTATTTATTCATTACCTCCGCAAAGGAGGTTATGTTTTCAACGTGTTTGCCGGTCTGTTTGTTTGTCAGCCATTTGTCAGTCTGACTATACACACTAAGATATCTCAAAAGTTACGGACGGATCCTTACGAAATTTATCGGGATTGTTAGGTATGTTAGGAGGAACAGATGATAAACTTTTGGTGAAAATCCGTAATCCGTTTGTTTGTCTGCCTCTTTTTTCTCACTGCCGTAGCTCGAAAAGTTATGAATAAGTTTTCATGAAAAGTACATCTCTTGTTAGGTATAGTACAACAAGTAAATGAACAATTTTTATGACAAACTGTTCATTTTTTTGTGTGTCTCGGTGTTTGATAATATGTTTGTTTGTAAAATAACTCAAAATTTAAGAACGGATCTTTATGAAATTTGCTGGAATGGTCGGTAATGTTGAAAAACATAGATGATTAAATTTCGGTGATGATCGGTTGGTCTATTTAAGTGTTTGAACAATGTTTGTCAGAATGTTTGTTAGGAGCATAACTTCAAAAGTTATGAACCGATCTTCAATAAAATTACAGGAGCTGTTATTACTGTCAAAAGTCACAAATGGTTAAATTTTTTATTGATACAAAGGAGATCATAGCTTCAGAACCAATTTGAATGTTTCGTTACCGTTGCCTGCTTGGTGGAGGTTTGTTTTATTTTTTATATTTGTTTTTTGTTTGGCTGTTCATTTTCTATCACGCTTTAAGAAAACAGACAGGCGAAAATTAGCACAGGCTGGACTTGTTATCCTGTCAAGCTTCACTAAAAACTGAAAAGTAGAAAATAGGCCAAGTTGCAGCTGATGCAAACGTATATCTGAATTCAGTTCTTTCTTTACCAACGTTGAAGTTCAATCAATGAAGACACATAAAGCTGCTCTAAGCATTCGCATGCATCGCAATTTATACTCTAGCTCTTTAAGTTTTCTTTCATCCAAATTTCAGCTGCTATGAGTTCACGTTGATGCTCTTGTTGACTACATAAGCAACAAAGCAAACAGTAAAGTATTCTTCAACAATCAACGGGCGGGTAAAGAACACGAGGGTTTATTAACAGCAAAAAATATTTTCCAATTTGGGTCCTTAATTCAACAGAACAACTTTTCGTTTGAGCAAAAAAACTCCCGAATTATATGACACCATCGAGTATCTTGGATACAGAGTTCAGTTTTTATTAGGAGCGATTTCGACTGAGACCAATAAATCATTGGTTCTTAGCGTATCACCGAAGAAATGGTTGGCGTTAGTAGAGTTTCAGCTTATCTGTTATGTTCTTTCATTCAAATAGGCAGGTGTAGTGCATCCTGCATAAGGAAATTAATAATTGTATAATAAAACGCTTCGTGTATTTAATTATTTATTTCGTGTCCGCTCTGAACGAAATAGGCGAAAACTAGGCCAGGTTGCAGATTTTGCAATTAAGTTACGTTTTCAGAGAGATTGATCACCAAGTTGGAGAAGATGGCGTAAGAGGGATCCTCATCCCTCTATCTGAAGATACTTCTTGCTCGAAACACGTCTTGAAATCGGAACAATATGTATGCAGCTTCTTGAATCCAATTTTATAACTTCTTCTCTCAGGTCACGACGTATAAATACGGCAGATGATCAAATTTAGGAGCACTCACGAGCGATAGATAATTATTTCTCTAGGTTACTACGGAGCAGATTCCTTCAACGGCCAAAACTTCAGCACTTCAATGAAGTAGATATCATCAAAAACAGTATCATGTCTACAGTGCACTCACATTGCATATCAGCTGACTGGAGTTGCATTCTAGTTTATTGCAGTATTTGACTCAAAATTTTACTTGTGCTTCTCACTGTAGCAGACACACGTTTAATTAAAAAGCAGGATAGGAAACGCAAAAAAAGAACTAGACTACTCCTGTTTCAAGAACGAAAACGTGCTACCAGTGGAGTGAGTTGAAACGGCTTTATGAAACAGTATCATGTAAGACTTGAAGCATGCAGAAAGGTTACAGAAGGGAATAAGAGCTACTGATAAGCGTCAGCGGAAAAATGTGGAACCGGTAAGTCAGAGAAAAGACGACCTATAAGGATGAGAGCCCGAAAAAGGATCAAAGAAGAAAATGAAGCAGCAAGTCAGAGAAGGGAAGATTCCGCACCGGCCTATATTAAGCCAAAACATTGATTATTGCGTGCATTTTTTTTTTCAAGCACGGGTCCACTATAGTAACAAAATAATGATCGATGAAGAAGGGTCACCACAAATGGCTTGCTGTCATTTTTGACAGCACGGTCGTATATCAATCTATCAAGTGCAGAAATTAAAGACATTTTTTCAAACAATATATATTCCGTAGTATTAATGTACCGGTAATCGTTCAAGCTAGCTAACTCAATGAAACTTCTTATTTTAAATTTGAAACCTTTTTTTAACTCTTGTATTTATGATACGTCCAAGATAGCCTTTACTCCAACAGCTTCGAAATTTCTGTAAGAGCAAAACTCCTGACGATTACTGGTACGTGAACACTCCGGTATATATTTTCTTTGAAAAAATGTCTTTAATTTCTGCACTTGTTATACTGAAAACATTAAAATTACATTTCTCAAGAAGAGAATCTATTCGCAACGATCTATCTATCAATATTATGCTAATATTCTGTGAACTTTATTTACTTTTTGATTTACTTATTTATTTATTTACTTGTTTGCTCCCAGAGTCTTCATTTTACAATAGGAAGAAATTCGAGCGTTGGAGATTTAATTCGGCCGTATACGTGATGCAGAAGATGAACCTAAGTGCAGCTGGATGAACGTGCGTTAAATTTAAAGATGATACGGGAAATATAACTGGAATACGCAACATATATATATATATATATTTCACTTCGTTTACAGGTAGAGTGTTGAATTAACCTTTGAGAAGCAAAGAACCTGGTGATGGTAACCCTTACCGGCAGGATTGGACGGCCAAATATGGCAGATGCAAAGAATATGGCGATGGTGACCCAATAGGTCACGAGCCGTCTAGTCTGTATTATTTTAAAAGTTTGTGAACTTTATTTACTAAAGTGACCGAGCTGTCAAAACTGACAGCGAGGCATTTGTGGTGATCATTGATCATAATTTTATTGATTTCTTTATGTAGGATACACTGCAACTGCCAGCTTGAATTTAAGAACATTACAGTTAAGCAGTTAAGCATGCTACGCTAAATATCTACTGAATAACGCCAACCTCTTCTTCGGTGATACACTGAATAGCAATGCCTTTTCTAGCAGTGCTCAGTCGATATCGTTGTTAATAAGTACTAAGCTCCGTAACCAGGATACTGTATAACTCGGAAGGTTTTTGCTCCAGGGAAAAGTCGTTCTGTTAAAAGAAGAACCAAAATTAGAAGAAAAATTATTTTCCAGCAAGAAATCCTCGTGTTCTTTACCCGTCTGCTGACCGCTGAAGAATATTTACCATTTACTTCGTTGATGATGTAGTCAACTAAAGTACCCGCGCTTTGTGTGAATTAATTGCTTTTCATTGTTTCATAAATCCTTCCTGGATGTTGAGCGATTGTAAGAGATGAACTTTATTACCCTTTCGTAGCGTAGACTTTCATTTAATCGATTTTTTTAAGCTGTACCTGCCACATAGCTGCACCATGGCCACAAACTATCATTTGTGCTTCACAGTTTTCGATTACCTAACTGCTTACATCACCGCTTCCACAAGTATTCCTGTAAAAAGAAATCCTAACACTGAACACATTTCGATCATTTGCATATGACCAAGCACTGAACCAGACCGCATCGTCAGCTCGATTTTAAGTTACACATGTTCAAGGCTGTATGCGTAGGTGTGTGTGTGTGTGTGTGTGTATGTATGTATGGCCAAGTTGTTTGCACCTGTGTGCATTGGGTCGTTGTAGTTGTTTGTGATGCTTAACCCTTTACCGGGCACGTGACTACCTATGGTTACCGCTATGCTGTACCCACGATAACCTGAGAGCACCAAAAAGTTAGTTGAGCATCTTCTTTGATTTCTATGGTGATTAACTTAGCCTGAATGGTTAACTTAGCTATATGAAAATTTCTCCCACAGGTAATTTACATAAAGTGGTAGAAATAAATGTAAAACATTCTTAACTTGCGCAGACATCTTTGTTATTGCAGCTATTGCTCTAAAGAGCTGCATGTCCATCTAGATTGTATAATAATATTAAGTATGCGTAATCTTTTTTTATGTTAACTTGCCTGAGAAAAATTTTGAATATGGTTGAATTATCGCAAGATAGGCTTCAAATCCGTATTTCTCAGCTGCCCATGAGAGTCGTAACAAAAAAAAAAAAAAACACCAGTAGCAGCATCTTGAAAACAAACTCTGGAAACGTGTGCAAGCCTATCTATAATATTAAAAGAGTTAATTAATAATAGATAGAAGGAAATTCGAGATTTGACTTCAAATGTGAATCTCTCACTCATATCTTATCTACCTATCGCTTTTCACGTTTTTACGGCATTCTATTCGCTCTGCTGGTAGCGGATGAATTTTCTAACAGGGTGAGTTGCGTATCAAGGATACCACACGGGTAAACAGCGCGGGTAGTGTTTGGGATTTCTTCCAAGGAGGTTCTAATAGAGAGGAGTGCACCCTCGCTATTTATCCTACGGGAGCTTTGCGAGTAAACTTTTTCCTTAAACTGGCTGAGTGGCATATCCAATCGGAGAGCGGCATTGCCTCACGCAGCCTATATAGGAAGGAGTCCTGAGCTCAATTTTTTATAGCCATTAACCATCGACGAAATTCCGAGCGGATGGAAGTATGTAAAGGCAACTTGTATCCTGTATACCATCTGATGATGAAAGTAACAGGGTGAGCACTGGGATATAAATCTTCAGACACGATTGTATTCGCAAAAATATTGAAGAACTGCCTGTCTGTATCTTCCTTAATTATATGCGCTGACCTCTGTCACTTCAGCCACTTTAAGGACTCCAAACACTAGCTTCGATCACGTGACAAAGACATGTATTTACTCGCCCAGAGAGTGCTTGGGCTTGCTCCTCCCATTAGAAGCTCCTTGATTTCTTCTCTGAAGTCTTTGTTGAAGCGAATGTGCTGCTGGGAAAGCATCCACCATTACTGTGTGATGTCTGAGCAGATACAATGATGTCTTGAGAACAGAAGATTACCTTCTCGCGAGTGAAGAAATTAACCGAATCCGATTCTCTTATTATAAAATCAAATATATCAGATCAAAACAGAACAAATGATGGGCTTCTGATCAATATTCACGGGTTCCAAAATGGAAAGAACGCAGATTCACCGACAAAAAACTTTAAGCGTGTAGCCTTATGGAGGGCTAAATTAATTGTTAACTGTGGGAAACAGAGCTTAGAAAAGGTGTACAAATGCATAAGAGAACATTGCAAGATGTACCGTCGTTTTTCTATGTCTTGATCAAGACACAAGTGCGAATTCTCTACTGATAGAACAAATGCGTTATTCAGGGAAGAAATCGAAAAACTAGGACGAAATGTAAGGTAGATCGACTGCGTAACATGAGTGATATAATTAAATGTTGCGTATAATCGGATACGTTACTACGGAATGCCGAGGAATGTTTCCCTTTACGAAAATAAAAAAATTAGTAGGAAGGGAAGTCGATAAATTTCATTTTAAGAAAGATACCTGGGTTGTGAAGAATTATTTAATGGACACTAAGTCGCGTAGCACCAAAAAGAAATTAATAAGTGTGAAATGTTCCATGACACATTGATCCATAATGCAGCACAGATGAGTTGAAGTGTGGCAATCTACTGGAAATAAATCCAAGTATTGAAACCTGTAGCATGTTTTAGTAAATGGTAAAATTTCAGCCCTGCTTTATTATTATTTTCACAGGGAAAAACATAGTTTACAGAGTAAATTCTTTGTAGACAAGAAAATAGATAATATTTGGCATTACAGAATCTAGATTATACCTGACAATTTTTGGAAAAACAGGTGCAGCAACAATACAGTTAGTAAAAATACTTGGGCGGCGTCTTTAGCTTATGTCTATCACTTTATTGTAAGTTTTATTGTCTTCTCACGTTACTCACTGACGAGTTCGTATTTAGAGCTCACGGTTTGTGAGTTACAGCTCTAATTCATTGTGGTGCAAGGTAAGTCAAAATTAAAAGTTTCAAGTGTTCAATCTAGCTATTAGATTAAAGTATTAGCTTTTATAATATCGCCAAGCTAAGTATTTTTACTAGTATAAACAATTAGCGGTAGATGCAAAAACTACATGTATCTGGTGTTGCAGCGACGAATATATGATATTTCTCCATTGTCACACTTTCTTTAATACAAGTGCCAACTAGAAAGAACACAAGAGATGGGCGTTCTCGGGTTCGCACTTGCTGAGGAGCGAAACCCTCGTTTTCTTACTCTGAAATAAGGAAAAAGTAATTACTTTCTACAGGGAGTCAAGCATCACTCAAAACATTAATTTTCACTCGGTATGATGGATACACTAGAATACTATATTGTATACGTAGAAAATTTTTCGCTGAGAGACAAGCTGTTTCGTTAACGGATGAAATCAAGCTTTAAGAATAAACTAGACGACCCGTGACCTATTGGGTCACCATCAGCATCTTGTTTGCTTCTCAAAGGAATAAATAATATAATCAACACTGTGCCTTTACGCTAGGATAAATGTACATATGACATTGTCAAGTTGTATTTCCCGTATCACCTTTACATTTAACGCACACGTTTACGAAGCCGACCTTAGGTTAATCTTCCGTATCAGTGATACAACCGATTCAAGTCTTCAACGCTTGAATTTCTTCCTGTCTTAAAACAAATATTCTGGGCAAACAAGCAAGTAAATAAGCAATTTAATAAACGAAGAGGTAATTAAAAAAATAATGTTTATAGAATTTCAGTAAAATATTAGATGGCCCGTGACCCATCGGTTTACCGTCAATATCTTTTTTGCTTTCGCAAAGAAACATGTGTTATTATTAGGGTCATAGACCACACACTATTTGACCGTCTACTACTGCCATATGGGTCACTATCACCCGCTTCTTTGCTTCTCAAAGGAAGATTTACCACTCTGCCTGTTAGCAAGGGGAAATGAATATGTAACGTAGTCCCGTTGTAATTCTCGCATCACCTTTAAATTTAACCTACACGTTTATGCAGTCGAGCTCAGGTTCATCTTCCGTATCACGTATACAATCGAATTAAATCTTCAGCGCTCAAATTTTTTCCTATCTGAGAGCGGGATTTATATCAGCCCGAGCAAGTGAATGCCCGCAACGCTATAAGGACTGTACTGTCAAAGCTCTGATACACAGGACTTACAAAATTTCCTCAACCTGGAGCCACTTTGACCAATCAAACAAGCGCCCATAAACAATGGATAGTCAAATCAGCAATTTGATACCATTTTGAGACAATATATCTACAACACCACTACAGCCAACCTACAACCTACAAGACTACCCACACCGTCTTCTATAGGAATCAAATGTCAACAGCCTACGAAACTGACGAACGAATCCTCAAATACATCATCAGGTCCAATACAAAGTGCACCAACAGCATTGACAGCTTGAAAGTATCCATCTGCTACATGAATCCAATCATCAGCAACTTAGTCATGCGCAATAACCCGAGCAACATGAAACTGGATCCCAAGAAGACGAATGTCGTGTATGAATACACATGCCAAACTGGAGGCTGCACGCTCCAGAAAACTTCATACATCGGCATGACAACAACCACACTATCTCGCAGCCTGACCTTTCATCTAAACTCAGGCGGCCCAAAACTCACACTCAGCAACAGCACAACGTCAATATCACAAGGAAAATGCTTGTTAACAATACAAAATTTCTGCATCAAGTTAATGACAACCAACGCCTCCCTAGAGTCGATGCCCGGCTCATCCGAAACTCCAAACCAATCAGCAATTGACACATAACTGGAGCAAACCGTGTATTAAAACTGCACGGAGAGCTCATGTCAGCACGAACAATTGCAAATCCAGCTACATGACCCACCACCCGCTTAACCCGGAAGACCAATCAGCTACCAGTTCAGGATTCTGCTTACGCTACAAGAGGTTACAAATAGAAAATCAGATTTTACACCAAATACAGTATTTTAATAAAAAACCCTTGTACCATCTACTCAACCTGAAGATGGCCGCTTGAATGGGTCGAAATGCGTCGACATTTTATCCTTCACCTTAAACCGAACAATATGGCAACTAGCAACTCTGCACAACCACTATATGAAGATCTCAGCACTGGACAGCTAGATCATTTGACCGAAGATGAGAACATTGTTTAAAAGCGCCGACGAATAAAAAGAATAAATAAAAATAGAAAAAAAAACTTACGATATTGCATTATTTTTAACCAAACATATATATATTTATCCTCTTTTATAGGCACCGTGTTGAATATTCTTTTGAAAAACAAACAAGATGGTGATGGTGAGTGGTGACCCGATGAGTCACGGGCCGTCTAGAAAATAAATAAAGTTCGCAGAATTTTTCTATGATATAGATAATGCATATAAATTATCTCTCAGAAGAAACCAAGATTCTGTCTGCACGGAGTATTAAGAGAAGCTTCAGGATATCTTCAGTGCTCTGATTTAAACGTTGGCAGTGCAAAAAGCGCATTCAAATATAAGATTGTCTTAGACTTTTTCCATCATCTGCAGGTTCGCCTAATTTTCACAAATCTCTTTTATTCGAGTGCACATGATAAAAAATTGACAGAAAAACAAACATATAAATATACAGAATTAAGCAATCTATGAACGTATACATGTGCCAAGCAAGGAACATGGAACAGAAATGGGTGCATTTACACTCAAACAGGTTTTAAATCACTTCATTGACGGTGGATCTCCCACATACTTTTGATTTCTAGAAGCTGAAGTTGCATTTGACCGTGTTCACCACTACTCGCTTTTCAAATGAATGATTAAGAGACAAATACCCCATTACATCGTTAAAACTCTAAAATATTGGCCTCGCGAATTGCGATGTTCAAGAACGGACATATTTGGCGTCCGCTGTCTTGGGAACGAGGTGAGTTGTGAGCTTGAAAAGTGGCGTAGTATGTAATTAGCACTCAGGCTTTCAGGATCTGCCATTGGAGGACTTCTATCTCCTCTAGCTTTTGAATTATATGCTTCCAAATTGGTAATTTCGTTATGTGCGAAGGTGAAAATTTCAATTGTCTGGTTGCAGCTGTCATGTGACAATGACTCACAACTGTTTCTTGGGGCCACATTCCTTCTATTTCTTCCAATGGCTATCTTTGGAAAGATTTTGGACTGTATTGAGATCATGGATTTGAAGTGGGGAGGCTTCATAAATAGCTCAGACTGATAACATGCAATTGTAGACTGGTTTTTAACTGCCAAAATCATAGCGTAGTCATTTACCCAGTACATCCATTTTTCCCTACATAATTCTACTACTATCTTCTTCTCACTCCCGCTCCATCTACAAATTTAAGCTCCGCATATCAGCGGCTATCGATCATGCTTGCGTGTATTCATGACCATCTCTTTGGCTGAGATTCTTCTCCCCTTCTCCTTTCTTTCTTCTTCCTTTTTTTCTCTTCTCGTTTCCCCAGTCCTCTGTATCCTACTTACATAATGGTAATAGTTCATAGAAGGCCGAGGCGTAAGTTCTGGTGTCTCGTTGGGAATGGGCCTATTGGTTCGTCTACTGCCACCTATCTAATCTAATCTTCCAAACTCCGAAGTGGTTTCTGAAATGGGGAACAGTAATGTCATCAGCGTTTGGAATGACTATTGGCATAAGGCAGGAAGAGTTACTCTCCCCGATTCCCTTTAATACCTCCATTGACAATATCCACACCCAACTGAACGCAGCTATATTAATGATAGAGCAGTAAATGCGCTAAGCTATGCTGATGACATAGTCCTTGCTGCTCCCCATTCCAGGGGTTCCAAAAACTACTTTGAATTTGCTAGAATGAAGGTGGTAAACTTGTATTGAATATAATACTGCCAAAACTGTCTGCATGTGCATTACACCTAAGAAACAAACAACAAACCTGCCGGCCGGAAAAGTGACAAATCTCAATGGTGTAGCTCACTTATGTAAACAACTTCTCTAACCTGGGCCACAAATCCCTGATGATTTTCGTGATAACCAGGATAAAAAGAAAGAAATTCGGAAGCTCCATTCTGTGGGCAACATGCTATAGTGTGGAAGTTTGGTCACTGTTCTGAAGAGGTCAAGTACCAGTTATTTTGTTGCTATTGTTACCCTATGTACTGTAACTCGCTTTTGTCGAACCTTCGTGCGTGTGGCTTTTAATGACATATATCGCTCGCTTATGAATGTACCGCGGTCATATAGCGCTAGTGTGATATTTGCTCATAAGTTTAGTGACTGTCTGAAAGTCAGAACAAGGAAATGCGCTTTCAGACTCCAAAACAGGATAGAAAAATCAGCTAATTCGCTGATAAACGTGCCCTGTGATGGCCCTGGCTACAGACTGTCAAATATATATAGCCGATGGCAGCGCAGACTCTTACCAAACAAAGGCCAAACAATGAGCCGAAATGCAGTGTAGCGTGTACTAAGACAATCAAGCGCTTTCTGTATCTAATTTAAGTCTAGTGATGAGCTATGTTTAATAATATGCCTAATGTACAACGCCTGTGAGTACGTACCTAATAAAGTTGATTGATTGAATGTTAACAAAAAAATCAAAATGGTCCTAAAAGTTGGATTCCCTTCTGATCATAGCCAAAATTCGATCATTTGTGCCTCCTGACATTTCCTACCGTTCCTGTAATTTTCTTGAAGAGCCACCTGTAACTAGTGAACCGATCATCACCAAAATTTAATGATTTGAGTCTCTTAGCATTTCTAACGGCTTCTGTATTTTATAAATCCGTTCCTGACTTTTTGAATTATTTTACTGATAAGCGTATAGCAGACATTCGAGTCAAACGGATTAATAGGTCACAAAAATATTGTCGGCTGCTGTTCGTATCAGGCCCAACAATACCTTCATAACTTTTTCAGTTATGCTACCGTAAAAAAAAACAGGCAAACAAACAAACTGTTGAACGGATCTTCACCAAAAGTTAATCATCTATTTCTCTTAACGTACTTAACCAACCCTGTAAATTTCAATAAGGTCTAACAATAACTTTTTGAGTTACCTTGTGACCGTTAGACAAAAACACTTTTGTCTTTATAACATAGTATGTACAATAACGGGCCCTGCATTCAAAATATTAGATCATTTCTGCTCGCAAAATTCACAAAAATAGTAAAAACCGCTGTGTTTAATATATATATGTACCTCCTGTCTCAGGTATATCAGGGATACAGCGAACACAGAGCTCGAGCTACTTTTGAACCGTATTTTGAAAATAAGCTTTACTGAGAGTGCGTAAATTCTAGCACTCACTGCCAAGACAAATAAGAAGGCACAATATATATATATATATATAAATCGATCCTTCTTGTAGCGTTTAGATTGGTGATAGATAGCCCTATGCCAATACGTCCATCAGAATCCTTCCATTGTCCCCTGATCTGACAGTTTCTTATGGTTTCTTAGCCACAATGTCATCAGGCAAAACGCTTCACCTAGAAAAGAAACTCATTAAATTTGAAGCTACGGCGTAAAAAGTTAAGGGACAGCGACTGTTTACTGCACTTATTCGCACCCGGTGCTATATAAGGACCCCGGTGCAGCTCCTGGCCTGGTACTGCCCTATAGGATTTTAACCTCATAGCGCAGGACAACAAAAAATAATGCATGTGGTCGCTGTTCAACTTTGTTTCCATTCTTCGGTTCTGAGTGGACATGCCACGGCCTCCTGATATAACTTTATTGAAAGAGGTTATCCTGAGTTGCAGAATATGTATAGTTCTATTTACGTGTAAATAATTTCACAACAGTCTTGTATAATGTGTCTTATTGCAAGCATTTTTTTTCTTACTTGAACATGAAGATCAAAGTCAAGGTCTAGCCTTCGGACAGTGAACTTCGTATGCAATCAACCAATCACTGTGCCTCCCAGCCAAGATCACTTCTGTCCTGAACTCTGATTGGAGGGAAAAGTAAACTACTCGATTCTCATTGGTCCACATATTACGAATATTTTTTTCCCGGCTAGGAAACAGCCAGGTAGCTTCGATGTGATTGGCTTGCCTGGGAAGTAGTGCCTTCTATCCTGCAATGTCCGAAGATTTAGCTTGGTGTAGGTGCTGCCGAGCACTAGAGAACCATCACCATCGTTGTTCCCTCCAATGTTATTCCTACGGAAGCGTATATTGACGTCTGTAATTATAGAGTGGCGCCCTACAGATGCATTGCAAAGTTGCATGGCAGCGTGCATAGCCAGCCGAAGATGCAGCTGGGTTGCAGGACATATCTTGCCTTACAACATAACTTTCACTAGAGTGAGCAACAGCTGCCTGTGCTTCCTGCACATCAGTGTATAGTTACTTATATTAAGTAAGTCATACCTGCGTGTACTCCTGTTTAGAGCAGCCTTTGTTGTGAGTGTGGAATACTGTAGCAGTGGTGTGGTGCTGCGTGTCGTGCAGTGATGCTGTAGCTAGTGCCGAGTTTATCGTCTGAACACCAAAGTTTTTCATCTCAATTTGTGTATCTGCGAGCTGCAAGCTAAGAGTATAATTGTACTGTTACTGTACTGTTCTATCTACCACGAATTTTTAGCCAATGCAGTGCGCGCAGTTAGTTATTAATGGTGCAATAAATTGTAGGGACTGCTGTGGAGGAAAAGTTCATTTGAATTGCATGACATTGCAACTTCGGCGCTTAAGAACAAGTTTCCATATTATTGACGCATGAACTTCTTTGTTGCTCTTCCTGTGAGAACTTTGTGCATAGTACTCAGTGTGTGTGTGTGTGTGTGTGTGTGTGCACCGGTCGATTTTTAAAACAAACTCGCGCCTGCTGAAATACAGACATACTGCCCGAACCCGCTCGGTAGCTTGGTATACTCCTGTACCCGGACGATTCGCTTACAGACAATTTTCCGAAAGGACCTGTCGCCTAGGGATATTTCATGTACTTGTCAGTCAGAAAATCAGGCATTTATTTTTTCTCTGCTGAAGCTACTTACATAATTTGCGACTGAAAAACAAAAACTTAGACAGTGACCAAAATGCAGAGTGATTACTTGAAATCATCACGGAATGATAATTCGTCAGCAATGCTTAGTTTTTCTTTTCATTGTGTAGTATTTTCGAATGAGGTGAATAAATATTGCAAATTATGATTTTAATACACGGGCACATATCCCGTCTAGCCTACTCTATGCTTGACGGCCTACCTCAAAAGCCAAATAGGTGCTACGACTGATCGATTAAACTTCTATAAA
>LQNS02001577.1:2294542-2346027 GCA_001587735.2 Parhyale hawaiensis | reverse complement strand
CCAACGGAAGCTTCAGATATCTTCAGTGCTACGATTTCAACTTCGGCAAAGCAAGAAGTGCATTCAGACATAAGGTCGCCCTATACTTTGCCGTAGATTCGATGTATGGAGAAGCTAATACTCTTACAAATCAGACTAAGCCTGCGATGTGTTTATTGTTGGAATATCATCAGTCCCTGCTTAAGATAAGTTTGCCATCTTCTGCAACCCAGCCTATTTTCTGCCCATCACTTTCAATGGAGCTTGCAAGGACAACCAGAGTCTCCAACCTTGGCTAAATTCCGCCTATCTATTTCGTTAAGAGCGTGACACCGAACATATAAATAAATATATAAATTTATATGTATATATAAACACACGACGGTCATTCTTAGTATTAGATTTTTCCGTGCTCTGCCATAGGGTGAATTTTTAGCGTCAAAATTAGGCCATTATTGATTTAAGAGTCACCACCTTGATGTGAATGCGCTCGCCCTTTGATTCATTGGAATCCACGGCTCGTGAGACTCTGGGAAGCTCGCACGATTGTGAAGGTCATGTCGTGACTCACTGATAACGCTGCAGCGACTCTTCCGTTTCTTCTTCGTATGTAAACGACTTCACTCGCCATTGACGCGTTCGTTTGTCAATTGAAGTAAAAAAATAAGCAGCAGTAACGGCCACCAGCTGGCGATGCATGCTTTCAATTCTGTTACGCACGTCTTAGTATCACGGATGCCTGACAATGAAGTTTCGTTTATGAACATCGTTGCAGAAAAAGCGTAAAATTACAATAATTTTTTTTTAGCTTATTTCATTAGTCTACTAACGGTAATGTTTTTACAAATCATCGTTGCTAACTAGCAGCTATTTACTGCGGCGTGTATGAATATCATCTACTTTTTTAGAAGAAAAAGCTCACCATGCGAGAGTTTTGTTTTGCTCGTCAGTTAACAGTGATCCATTGTGGCGAGTGTTGAAAAGATGAAGGAAACGAATAATTCTGGCAAACCGCGCCTTGTATAGCCAAGACATACCGCAACCTTTCAGAGGAGATAATTCGTGATGTTGAATATCCAATAGGACTTGACAATTACCTAGCCAAATTGGGGTTACTCTGGCCATAGCTAGGACAGGGAAAGCTTTCCTTCGGGCCAATGATGTTTGCCAAGCTTCCTAGTTGCCACTATTTTTCTTCCTGCTTGGCGTGCTGTATCTATTGCCTACAGCCGCTAATTCTCCCATTGGGTTTCTCATTTTATTTAACGTATTAACATACCCTTATATTGTCTTACCTCGCACTGCATCATCGTTGTCATGAATTTAATAACGTACCCTATAATCTCGCTGTAATAGTTAAAAGAAAAGGAGCATAAAAGGAATGAATGCTACTTTCCAAATAACTGTACAATTTCGTTGAAAGGTGTAATGCATAATGTAGGACTCTTTCATTGCGAATACACGTACGAATATACGAGTTAGTGTAGGCAGTATCTCAACTGCGATTTTTCGTATATAAAGATCGAATCCAAGAGTTTCAAGTCAAACCGATGACAGGATGATAGAATTTTGAAGTTTTTCATTGCTATTCTATGGCCAGCCCGAGCTTGAAAGATCGTGTGTCACTTTATTTTAAAGTGATAGATTTCTTAGAATAATATTTTCTTGTATATTGGATACATCGAAGTTGTACTTTGTTTCGTCTGCTCAAACGGCCTCAATGTGATTTCCTAAAGATGATTCACGAAGAATCGAAAGCTTGAAGTAAAAATGAATATACCACTCTTTGAAAATGTCTTTAATTACAGCTCTTGTCCTACTACTAATTATAAATTACGCTTTCCAAGAAATAAATCAACTGCGATTTAATAACATTTTCCGTTATTGACGGTTCACCGAGTGGATGATTCACAGGTGTTATCTGCTGACCAGGGCTCTGGTCCACTTCATTGATTTGCGACGAACGACCTTGACCGCATCGAGGGCTACCAGAACTGTGAGTGTGGCACTGTTTTTATTTTTTTCGTGCATTGCATCGAGTTTTGTGCGGAAGCTTAAGTTTTCATTTAAATTTTGACTCGACGTACGCACATAATGAACGCATCACACTTAGATCTTGTTTACGCAACTATACAACCTACACGTACATCTATGGTATTACAGGCGCGGAATAACGATGAGTTTGCGGCGATTTTGCGATTGCAGTTCGATGGAGTTTTGTGTTTGCTACACCGCATACAAAGTGTATCTACCGCGTGAAATTTCTATCAGTTATTATAGTTTTATCGATATTATAATTCGGCTTGTCCCTCCGTTAGTTAGTTACTTAGTACGACCGTGTCGCTTTCATCAGTACAGAGAATGGGAAAATTAGGGCCTCCTCGAGGTATCCTTGATGTGACCTGGTAAGAGATCAACAGGAGAAGAAGAAGAGTAAATTTTAAGTTGAAACTACTACAGCTGGCAGGTCTTGGGTAGAAGGTTTTCTGCCAGACTTGGAATATTTTTCGCCCTTCGTATGCATGATGCGGGTCCGAGAGCATCATAATTCAGGAACAATGTTTTTGTTCTGCAGGTAGAATTTCCACAGGTTCCTTCAGTATTAGATAAGGGAAAATTAGGATGATACGGGTCTGAGATATCATTGAGGAACAATGCTTTTGTTGTTTGGACTTTCCGCAGGTTCCAGCTAGTTATTATTTCTACTGTTCCCGGCTGTCGAAAATGACGGCAAATAATTTGTGATGATACTGCCCCCTCGATCATGTATTTGTTATCAATTTACATCTGTAGGATACATTGCAGCAGCCAACTTCACGGAACATGAGAAATAAGCCTGCCAGGCCTAATTTCTGCTAAACAACTCCAACCCTTCCCACTGTGACACACTGAATGCTATTAAAAACTGATTTCTCTATCCACGATACTCGATGACATCATATAAGTAGGGAGTTGTTTTGCTCAAGCGCAAAATTGTTTGGTTGAAAGAAGAACCTAAATTGGAAAAAATTATTTCCCGCCAAGAAATCCTCGTGATCTATACCCGCCTCCTGATCGGTGAAGAATACTTTACTATCTGCTCTGTTGACTATGTAGTCAATTAGAGCATCAGCTTGAAATGAAAGCAGCTGAAGTTTGGATGAAGGAAAACTCAGAAGAGAATATAAATCACGATGCAAGTGAGTGCTACTGTAGGAGAAGGTGTATGTATCTTCATTGATTTGATTTCTACTTTGGAAAAGCAAGAACTGCATTCAGATCTACATTTGCATTCAGATATACGTTTGTCATCATCTGCAACCTAGTCTATTTTCTACCATCAGCTTTCAATGAAGCTTGATAGAATTACCACAGTCTCCAACCTAGCGCTAATTTTCGCTTGTTTTTCAAAGCGTGGCAAAAAGAACAGATCAATAAACAAGCAAGCAAACAAAGAAAAAATCTATAATATAAATCTGCTTGAAGCTCTATCCGTCCGTGGTACTGTACACAATGACGGTGCAATGCTATCCGATGAGTGGATTATAAACTGATAAATATATATTATCAGTAATTTTACTACTCAAATTCAACGTTTTGTTTATTTTTTATTTATAGCTTGCTCCTAAGGACTCTCTATTTTACGTTATTTCATGAAAATACCTGCAAAATCGTCTAGATAATTGCAATTATTTATTTATGTCAGTACTATGTTACCTACGTTGCATTTTTACCGTTAATATATGGTTGTATATCAGCCATATTAGGTAGGAAGCTCTACTTCTAACTTAGAGCCCGCATCGTCGTCTGTGACGTCACAGGGTAGTGCACCGCACGAGCTGGACGTCACAATTTTTCGATCAACTGATGTCTGTTCTTTCCGTTAACATTACTACAGAGTGGCAGTTTTTCAGTATTTTTGCAAGAAAATTTTTGGCTGAATGATGGCGTCACAGTCGTTACTTTGTTGTTGTTGCTGTCATCGTAAGTTGGTTTACAGGGTTCGAGTTTCCTCCACATAGCTGCAGCAGCTCGAAATTTCGTCGATGCTTGATAGCTACAAAACTGGAAATAGTACCGGCGTACATTGGATACAAAAAAGTACAGCTGCTGCTGCTGCTTTCGAACCATGCCAGAGCTAATCTCCTCTCGGTGCCTCATTCTATCAACGACTACGTTTGTTAATTCCTGAGTTGAATATCATCTTATCTAATCGTCTTACAGGATGGGGGAGCGCGTACGAAATATGCAAATATATATATTTATATTATAAATTCTGCTTGAGGCTCCATCTGTCCACCTGTAACTACGTCCGTCTTTGTGTTTGCACATTACGCTTACAGTATTAGATAACGAAAGCTTCAATTTTGCAAGTAGCTCTGATATTCGCTGTAGGGAACTTCAACCAGAGCTGTGTTCTTTCGCTCGCTTTTGAAGGAATTTTTTGCTAGCTTCGAAGCAAAAACATGAAGTTCATTTTGCACGTATCATACATACCGTACCGATTTTCATACCCTGTAATATTCACGTTCACAATCCAAGTATGGGAAAATTCGTAGTAAAGCGAGCTATTCTAAATTACTTCATTCGATAGCATTTTTAAAGTGAAAGCGTAATGTTTAAAGACATCACGAAAACTCACAGAAAACGTGCTTTCGGCGGGATGAATCAATTATTGAAAAAATGGGCTGAGTGTTGTATTTTCTGGGGAAGTTATGGTAAAGCACTTTAAAGCTATGGCACTTAAAGTGTAAAGCAGCCACCGGTGCCGCAAAAGAATTGAAATTAATAAATACACCGATGTAAAATGGAAATGATAGAAATGTGAAAGTCTAAATAATGTTATTTTCAGACGATGAGAAGCAAAGGGTAGCGAAGGCATGTAAATATAGAAGAATAGCAGTGAGAAAAGTGCATTCGAAGCGTGAGCTTGCTATATTTGCTTTTATGCAGTCTTTATGTCTCTATCATGATATACAAGGGCGAATATTTTACTGGTGAAACATTTGCGAGATCCACCGGTGACATAGTGTCTAGATATGTTGTGCAGGGTAACTTAGGATGGATTTTCTTCGACTTTGCATATACGAGCTACGTTAATCCCGCTGCGTACGAGTCGGAACACGGTAGCGCTTCACGTTCTTGACACATATGTTTCTGTGCGCGTGATAGCGGTTGAATCTATTAAGACACATCGATTCCAAATATGTCCAGTTGAGAATTGAAACTCAATAGAAATTCAATGAGGGAGTCTAAACTGAGCAAGTGGCCCTCGCTGTAGTAAAATAGCTGCCGCGGCTCGCAGTTTAAGCAGTGTTTGAATACAATAATATTAGACCAGTCGAAGCTGCATACACGGCATCGTAATGGAAAGGATAGGATAAACGTTCCCATGACTCGACTCTCGTGTGCAGCAAACTTGAGGTTAGACGCAGTTAGTAAGGATTAAAGGACAGGCACTAATTATGGGGTAGGTTAGGTTGAGGAGCTGCATTGGGTCGAACTAAAGTGAGTTATGATATCGTAAGTTAAGATTACTTCATTTTAAAAAGTGAGAACAATAACTAACCAAGGAATTTCCAGGGGTGCCGCTAGTACTTATAAATACACATTAGTCTTTATTATAGTGTTCTGATAGTATTATATTTAGGGAATTGTGTCAAGCGTCATCATTTGCAATGATATGCCGAGCACTGAGGATCAGCAATGTTACTATAGAACGTCGCATGTTAATTAACCATGAATTGTCNTTTTTTTCGTGCATTGCATCGAATTATGTGCGGAAGCTTAAGTTTTCATTTAAATTTTTGGCTCAACATACGCACATAACGAACGCATCACACTTAGATCCTGTTTACGCAACTATACAACCTACACATCTATGGTATTAAAGGCGCAGAATAACGATGAGTTTGCGGCTATTTTCCGACTGCAATTCGATGGAGTTTTGTATTTGCTACACCGGATACAAAGTGTATCTACCGCTTGAAATTTTTATCAGTTATTATAGTTTTTATCGATATTATAATTCGGCTTGTCCCTCCGTTAATTAGTCAGTTACGTAGTTAGTACGACCGTGTCACTTTCATCAGTACAGAGAAGGGGAAAATTAGGGCCTCCTCGAGGTATCCTTGATGTGACCTGGTAAGAGATCAACGGGAGAAGAAGAAGAGTAAATTTTAAATTGAAACTACTACAGCTGGCGGTCTTAGGTAGAAGGTTTGCTGCCAGACTTGGAATATTTTTCGCCCTTTGTTTGCATGCTGCGGGTCCGAGAGCATCATAATTCAGGGACAATGTTTTTGTTTTGCAGGTAGAATTTCCACAGGTTCCTTCAATATTAGATAAGGGAAAATTAGAATGATACTAGTCTGAGATATCATTGAAGAACAATGCTTTTGTTGTTTGGACTTTACGCAGGTTATAGCTAGTTATTATTTCTACTGTTCCCGGCTGTCAAAAATGACGGCAAATAATTTATGATGATACTGCCCCATCGATCATATATTTGTTATCAATTTACATATGTAGGATACGTTGCAGCAGCCAACTTCAAGGAACATGAGAAATAAGCCTGCCAGGCCTAAATTCTGCTAAACAACTCCAACCCTTCCTTCTGTGACACACTGAATGCTATTAAAAACTGATTTCTCAATCCACAATACTCGACGATATCATATAAGTAGGGAGTTGTTTTGCTCAAGCGCAAAATTATTTTGTTGAAAGAAGAACCTAAATTGGAAAAAATTATTTCCCGCCAAGAAATCCTCTTGTTCTCTACCCGCCTCCTGATCGGTGAAGAATACTTTACTATTTGCTCTGTTGACTATGTACTCAATTAGAGCATCAGCTTGAAATAAAAGCAGCTGAAGTTTGGATGAAGGGAAGCTCAGAAGAGAACATAAATCGCGATGCAAGTGAGTGCTACTGTAGGAGCAGGTGTATGTATTTTCATTGATTTGATTGCTGCATAGATCTGAACTGCATTCAGATCTATATTTTACTTCAGATATACGTTTGTCATCATCTGCAACCTAGTCTATTTTCTGCTATCAGCTTTCAATGAAGCTTGATAGAATTACCACAGTCTCCAGCCTAGCGCTAATTTTCGCTTGTTTTTCAATGTGTGGCAAAGAGAACAGATCAATAAACAAGCAAGCAAACAAAGAAAAAAATCTATAATATAAATCTGCTTGAAGCTCTATCCGTCCGTCGTACTGTACACAATGACGGTGCAATGCTATCCGATGAGTGGATTATAAACTGATAAATATATATTATCAGTAACTTTACTTCTCAAATTCAACGTTTTGTTCATTTTTTATTTGTAGCTTGCTTCTAAAGACTCTATTTTACGCTATTTCATGAAAATACCTGCAAAATCGTCTAGACAATTGCAATTATTTATATATGCCAGTACTATGTTATCTACGTTGCATTTTACCGTTAATATATGGTTGTTTATCAGCCATATTATAATAGGTAGGAAGCTCTACTTCTAACTTAGAGCCCGCATCGTTCGTCCTCCGTGACGTCACAGGGTAGTGCACCGCTCGAGCTGTGATGTCACAATTTTTCGATCAGCTAATGTCTGTTCTTCCCGTTAACATTACTACAGAGTGGTATCGTTTCAGTATTTTTGCAAGTAAATTTTTGACTGAATGATGGCGTCACAGTCGTTACTTTCTTGTAGTTGCTGTCATCGTAAGTTGGTGTACAGGGTTCGAGTTTCCTCCACATAGCTGCAGCAGCTCGAAATTTCGTCGTTGCTTGATAGCTACAAAACTGGAAATAGTACCGGCGTACATTGGATACAGAAAAGTACAGCTGCTGCTGCTTTCGAACCATGCCAGAGCTGATATCCTCTCTGTGCCTCATTCTATTAACGACTACGTTTGTTAATTCCTAATTTGAATATCATCTTATCTAATCGTCTTACAGGATGGGGGAGAGCGTACGAAATATGCAAACATAAATATCTAGATTATAAATTCTGCTTGAGGCTCCATCTGTCCACCTGTAACTACGTCCGTCCATGTGTCTGCACATTACGCTTACAGTATTAGATAGCGGAAGCTTCAATTTTGCAAGAAGGTCTGATTTTCGCTGTAGGGAAGTTCAACCAAAACTGTATTCTTTCGCTCGCTTTTGAAGAAATTTTTGGCGAGTTTCAAAGCAAAAACATGAAGTTCATTTTTCACGTATCATACATCCCGTACCGATTTTCATACCCTGTAATATTCACGTTCACAAACCAAGTATGTTAAAATTTGTAGTAAAGCGAGCTGTTCTGAATTGCTTCATTCGCTAGCATTTTTAAAGTGAAAGCGTAATGTTTAAAGACATCACGTAAACTTACAGAAAACGTGCTTTCGGCGGGATGAATCAATTATTGAAAAAATGGGCTGAGTGTTATATTTTCTGGGAAAGCTATGGCACTTAAAGTGTAAAGCAGCCACGGGTGCCGCAAAAGAATTGAAATTATCAAATACACCGATGCAAAATGGAAATGTTAGAAATGTGAAAGTCTAAATAATGTTATCTTCAGACGATGAGAAGCAAAGGGTAGCGAAGACATGTAAACATAGAAGAAAAGCAATGAGAAAAGTACCTTCGAAGCGTGAGCTTGCTATTGTGAAGGCATTCCTGTTAGCGCATCGCTGGGATCATGCTACACAGTGCTACACGGGCTATACTGTTGAGTATGCTACAGACTTGGGTGGTATCGCGGATGCAGGTTTCGGGGTAGTCAGACGACGTGTGGTCGGTCTCTAGAGGGATGCATGGGAGAAGGGAAACTCCATACGTTATTAGGTCCATGTATTGGGAACTGTACGAGTAAGACACAATAGGCGGTGTCTAAGACGGGCTGTGGCGGCGTCCGTCTAGAGCTACTTAGCCTACTAGTCACAGGCGAGTTCTGAGCTAGCTCATAATGGTACGGAGCGCTTTTATAACCTGATCATGCTCATGCATCCGGTGAGCAAGCTGAGGGCTGTGACACTATATTTGTTTTTATGCAGTCTTTATGTCTCTATCATGATATACAAGGGCTAATATTTTACTGGTGAAACATTTGCGAGATCCACCGGTGACATAGTGTCTAGATATGTTGTGTAGGGTAACTTAGGATGGATTTGCTTCGACTTGGCATACACGGGCTACGTTAATCCCGCTGCGTACGAGTCGGAACACGGTAGCGCTTCACGTTCGTGACACATATGTTTCTGTGCGCGTGATAACGTTTGAATCTATTGAGACACATCGATTCCAAATATGTACAGTTGAGAATTGAAACTCAATAGAAATTCAATGAGGGAGTCTAAACTGAGCAAGTGGCCCTCGCTGTAGTAAAATAGCTGCCGCGGCTCGCTGTTTAAGCATAGTTTGAATACAATAATATTAGACCAGTCGAAGGTGCATACACAGCAGCGTAATGGAAAGGATAGGATAAACGTTCCCATGACTCGACTCTCGTGTGCAGCAAACATGAGGTTAGACGCAGTTAGTAAGGATTAAGAGACAGGCACTAATTATGGGGTAGGTTAGGTTGAGGAGCTGCATTAGGTCGAACTAAACTGAGTTATGATATCGTAAGTTAGGATTACTTCATTTTAAAAAGTGAGAACAATAACTATCCACGGAATTTCCACGGGTGCCGCTAGTACTTATAAATACACATTCGTCTTTATTATAGTGTTCTGATAGTATTATATTTAGGGAATTGTGTCAAGCGTGTAGTAAACGTTACTATACGGCTCGTGACTCCTAGTCGTTACAATGATATCTTGCAGCGTACAATTAATTGGTACTTAACAGCGCAAGAAGCCTATGGAAGAAACTAAGGTGTCCGACCGCCAAAGTAACGGTACCTAATGCGTGCCGGCCTCGTTTCTTTTGGTTGCCTAACAATATGGCTACAAAATTAACTTCAAGAAGTAACAGAAGCTCAATCACAATGGTATCGTAGCTGCAGCAATCGGTAAATGAAGCCCAGTAAAGTGCAATCCAGAAATCCACTCTGCGTGGACTAGAATCTCCTCCAGTGAATATACATATAAAGCGAAGAAAGACGACTGCAGAGAATGGATAAAAAACAAAGTAATTGGAAGCAAACTAAAGTGACGCATTTGGTGCTGCTATAAAAGTACGCACTGTTTGTTAGTGTAGAACACTTGAAGTGTCGGGTCCGAGAGGCGACTTACAGAGGAGAAGCTTTTTATCTTCCAAACTCCTGAGGAAGACATCCTGCAATATCTTGAGCACATTCAGAGAACTTATTTGCTGTTAATTTCATGTTCCAATTGCCTCCTTGGCAACAAGCAAGTGAATTCTTTCTTATTGAATTCTTCACATAGGGCGTGAAAGACCAACCAATCAAACGAGTAACAAACAAACTATGTATTATGTAATAGGCATGAAAGTCGTGAAGTAAGGTATTTTGTATCCTTTCAATTAGGATTCTTTCACGATATGGCAAACCATTTCGAACACCCGCATATGCAACTTTACTTCTGTTCGTTCAGATGGACTGAGATGATTTGCTGCAGAGGCTAAGTTTTCGCAATAAATCTATTTTTCTCTCTTTTCTGAAGCTCGCGGGCTTCTCGTTTGCTTTTGCTAATTTAACAAAAGATGTAAATTTCATCTGTGCAAATAAACCTTAACAAACAGTGCTGCATTTTTCGTTCGTTGTTATGCGAGTGGCACGAGCCTATAATAATAATTGCGTTATCTACAATCCGGGCACCACCATGGATTTAATCGTCATACCCGCCAGGCGCCCGTCCTATATGAGGTGGAAGTGTTCCCCTAAGGTAACCCTTATGTTACCTTAGCCTTATAGCTCATGCGCTCAATTCTGGACGTCTGTCTTTCGTTCCCAGCTTGCTTCCTCCCTTTCTCATACTCCTACTGATGATGCTTTGTTTTGATCTTCCTCTTCTTTCCCGACTCACTAATCCCATGTACGATGATCCTGTGTGGGGACACCCTCGTGTGCGAGTCCTACGTTTTTATGGACATACTACATATCCCTTCCTTTTCCTCTCTTGAACCACAGCAGCTGTGTCTAGTGGCAGTCACTGATGACGTCACAGAAATCAATTCACGCAGCACATCGCACTCGATGCGAGTCATGGCAATATTTTCAAGTGGCGTCGGTATCGTGAATGTTCTTAATTAATTTGAATGTTGAGAAGGAGCTCTCATCAGTATAGTTTGATACGATCAAAATTTGACTTATCTGTTGACCTTAATTTATCCCAGTGTTTGGGAAAGTGTCCTCTACAATCACATTAAGTAACCTCTATATTATATATCAAGATCTAGCTATTTAGTAATGGCTAGTCTCCTATTATAATTTATTGCCTACATTGGTGTTCCGCCCCCCCTCCAGTCGGAAATAATGATTGTGATTATAGTAGAACAACTATAATTATGGTCGAGATCGTTGGTTGTTATTATCGAAATATCCTCCATATTCAATCATTTATGGGGTGCATTATGGTAGAGATACGTCACAACCTTATTGCCAGCTATAATTCCCAGCCATACATACGCAAATACTACCATTAAGGTCTTAGTTGCACAACCATGATCTACCATAGTGAACCTTGAGAAATGTCATTCACGACCAAAATTGACTGTGTTCAGCGAATGATGCAACTATATTCTACCAAGATAAACGTTTTCAACTAATGACATATTATGCACTGGATGCCTGCTTTGATGCTGATGATTAGTTACTTATACAAGAAAAATAGTTTAATTTATACGTACGTGTTGGGCCTGCAGCTCAGAATGGTCAAAAGCTCTAAACTTCAGAACGGTGCTAGAGCAGGAGCCTGAACCAGTCTATGCAGTTAACGCGCATTATATGCAACTTCTTTAACTCTAAGTATAGAGCTATACGTACTAGTTACACAGTTCAGAGGAAGTGACAATTCGATTGGTTAATTTTGCCCGTACCCGTTGACAGGGTTTGTAATGTTAAATATATCATGAAACTTGGCATCTTTTTACAAATAGCTAATGAGAATAATTTTTTGATAAAACTTTCAGATATAAACTGAATAAACATAAAAATAGATGGTAATATTTGATCAAAGATTACAATACTGTTTAGCAAGGGAAACAACAAACAAATAAAGATGATGGGTAACTACGCTTAAGTGGTAAAGCGTTTATACAATTGAGAAATAGGTAAAAAAAGATAACGTTAAGGCGGTTAGCGTCCAGACATACCCTGCAATTTTTTGCAATTCATCGACAGGATAAAAAAATCAAAACTGTGCACATTTTCTGCACCATAATATGAATTTTTAGATGTTCCGCATTCAAACTTATAGTCATACAATATTATTTTGATCGATTATGTTGGGAATTCTAGCCATATTAGTATAATCCATGGCAATCCATAGGTACATATTCTTCCCCAAATAATGGGAGGAATTCCACTCATGATCGAACGTACGGAAATAAGTTGATAACCTACCATAGTTATGCTCTAGCATATGCTCTACCATATATAGTCTTCAAACATCCATGTACTACCATCTAACATATATAGTCTTCAAACATCCATGTACTACCATCGACCGTCGTTTCCTGACAAACCTTAAACAACCGATATTGCCTCCACCAATATCGACCTGAATATTCTAAAATCAACGTTATGTTTTGGTCGACCTACCTACCAAATTGTTTCATCATCCATAATCGACATTAATCTCTCATACACTACTATATTCTACCATAACACAACCATGATTTCCGACTGGGGCGCTTAGGCTTCACTTGGTGGGTGGTTTTGGGCCAGGGCCACCCCCCCCCCCCACTCCTGCTCAATTCCCTCGTGCGATACACCTGATCCACTTACAGCCATGCACTCCAATAATTTGCAGCCGTGTACGTTCTTAGCGCATAACTGTAACATAGCGTAAATGTAACTTTCATTCAACTCAGTTCTAAGCCCTGGCCCATGAGGGCGAGGCTCTACTGCTTCTTTACATTAACTAACCAGCATTACTTAACAGTATTATTCTATACTCTGAAAGCACGATAAAATTTACTGTGTGGAACTCGTAAAGTGTCATGGTCAAATTAACATGTCGCTAGCTTAAAACTCGTACTTAGACTCGCATAGTCGCGCAGTACGAGGCCTTCGACCAGTGAATATGCAACCAAGACTTGACTTATTACCCTGTGTGTAGTTTACACCACTGCGTCAGTAAGTAAAGATGCACCTATGATATTATTTTCCCTACCTAACTCAAAGTAAAGTATTTTAAATACAAGTCAATACAACGAAGAATTTGTGTTCTCCACTGGTATAGTTTCGTCTGAGCCATATGCATAAGTTCTCACTAAACGAACATGCACCGTAAGGATTGTTGGGCAACAGACTATCGCTATCAGTGAGAGTGCAGCGTGTAGCACAATAGTGTGCTTTATCGGACCGCGACCTTGAATTATTGACTCAATCTTATTGCACGTGAGGCCAGTCCACCCAGCGAAGGTAATGCAAGATATTTCTATCCTGTGCGCATCTGTGCCTGCCGCATGCACGTGTTGCTTTCGTAACTCAATAAGTCAGATGGTAACGCTCTGTTTAGTGCTCATTTAATTACATTAATATCTGAACTAACGCTGCAATGCTGCCCAGCAACAAGATTGAAACACGACTTGAGTGTTGCTTGTTGCTGCCTTTGCCTAATTTCCATCGTCACACCAGCACTGTTTTAATCGAGGGGCTTGCCATCAGTTGTAGAGTGTGATCTTTCATCAGTACTATACAACGGAATATATAGCAGTCCAATGTACTGCACATCATCACCAAATTTTCATTACGCTTCAAGTCGCAAGTGCCATTAGATTATGTAGCACTGCATTATCCCTCAGTGTGTGGGTGCAGTATGGCGATTTTGCCATACATTGAGCAATGCTGCAGCTTAGAGCACCCACTAGTCCTAATTCTTACAGCACCACTATTTCAGAAGTCGTAACCATAGACCAGTTGAATAGGAAGCAGACATAGACAAGAAGATAAGGCGGCAGACATTCGCTGCTGTATCACATGCAGTGGTGCGGCGACTGCTGCTGCTGCCCGCACCACCACAAGGAAGCCGCCGCGCGCCCTAGCAACAGCTGCTCAAATAGCCGCACGGGACCATCACTGTGTCACCCCGCAAGGGAGGAGACGCTGCCACTGGGGGGCATCTTTGGTCTATTTTCTCTCCATCTCGGGATATTGGCTACTGGCGTGACACGCGACGTTATGCATCCTGTGGCGCTCACTTACAAATGTGGCACGCACGTCGCAAATCTAAGTGGTAAATCAAATATCCCTTCGTGTTGCATTGCAGTTCTGGTGCTTTGCATTCTGTATACAGGGTTCTGCCTCTAGAAATATGCCTAAACCTATTGTTTTATCACAAACACTACGACTTCCCTTTCTGTGGTTCAGCTGCAGCGCACTTCCCACTCTAGATCTAACGCTCCTCTCCCGGAAATGCTGCAGGACAGTTATGATTGCTTGGCCTCGAAATGTTGGTCTGAGAATAGCACCCGAGGAATCTGTAGAATCGCAGAGGGCCAGCTTTGTTACACTGGTTCTTAAGCTAAGACAGGAGTCTTCCCTATAACAATGGCGTGACACATAACCTTACCAAACAAACTATCCCTATGAACGTCTTGTTTGTGCTCGTAAGGCTGTGCTTCAAGTTAAACATCCACCTCTCTGTGACCTTGCTCTGGCAGTTCTCTTCTTTTGTTGGAGGCTGCGCACTGCAGCAGCGCGTGTTATGTGCAGTGCCAGGGTCTGATGTGGACTCAAGGCCACAGGATATGATCACACTGATACATGGCTGTGCTTTCCTATTTAGTTCATACTTTTCCGTGCAATATCTCAAGTCAGTCATCTGACATATACTGTACTGTAGGTTTGTGTACTTTCCGCTTATACGAAGAGTGCTATATATACTGTATTAACGATTCCCTAAGGAAGCTCTAACTGGTAACTTTCATACTAGGCAATTAGGGAAGCAATTTTTGACTTACTGTACTGTTTGGCTTCAAACAAGATGTCAGGGATACCTCATGATGAACTGAAATTTTTCTCTAATTTCGAACCCTTACAATTTCATGGAAATGTTAATGCATTAATTTTGATAGGTCACCTTAACTAACAGTTGAAATTTCTATTTTATTTTTAACTTGTTTCAATTTCAATGTAAGCTTCTTAATTCTACTTCACGAATTCGCACGAGAGATATCACCAAGAAATCAGGGCGCTGCACCCTGTGGTATACATATTTTACAAGTAACATCCTTAAAACATCGCAACGCGACTATATGTATATGGAAGGGAAGGCGACGCAACATAACAAATTTGATTATTTTATGTCAATTATTAGACAATGTTATAACCAAACGTGTCTTACACTCTAGCCTTGCCTCCCCCCCCCCTCCTCAATAAAAAAAGCTCGGTTCACACTGTTGACTTTCGTTCTCGGTACGTAGTGGAGAGTGTTCGAAGGTTTGCTGCTGCCCTGTCGGCACCACCGCATGTCAATTGAAACATTTACAGTATTTACTAAAATGCTGGTCGTTACGTCATCGGGAGCTTAGCAAGTGTCGCTAGTCGTGTGTCCCTTCAGGCTGCAGTAGCGCATCCACAGCTGTGGTGCGCTCTCTTCGTGTTGACTGCTGAACGGCTGTTCGGTACTTGCACCTTACTGCAATGGGCAGCAAAAGACTACACAGCGTGTGCCCGACTTGAAACATTAAGATTCATCTGTCTGTCACAATCTACGCAATGCGTACATGTAGTGTTGCAGATAGAGTGTCATCAGAATGCGGTAGCTGGAATTACAGGGATCTACGTTAACAGTGCTTAAGATGATGGCCATATTCATGTTTAGCGCCTTTAGCCACATATATATTTTAAAAAGTCCAGAAGAATAGGCTGTTTGTGAGTTTCATGCTTCTTCAAACCTCTTTTTCAAATAATTCATGGCAGAAATCCCTATTGTTACAAATCTAACATTTGTAGTGGGAGCTTCGCAATGACGGCCGCGTTTCGTCGCTGTATCTGTTGCTGCGGCGACTGTTTCAGTGCGCGACGGCAGCTGGAGTTGATGAGACAGCTTGTCTCTTCTTGTCGCCACAGTACCTAAACTTTCCTTGCTCCTTTAGCAACAAATATGTGTTGCTTTCATACCAGAAGCTCTTGCCACGTGGTAGACATGCAGATATTGTTTCTCGTTCCGCCGATTTGCATGTACTTCGTCTAATTACTTGATATTAGTAAGAATTTATTCGTTCATTCAACAATCCTGGAAGCTCCTCTGGTGATGGAACGAAAAAAATATATACTAAGTTGCTTGTGTTTAGACTTTAGAGAAGACTTTAAGGCGCAGGGAGGTTGTCGGGGTGCAGGACAGCAGGGAGCTGAGGGGGTTGCATAACCTTGAAAGATTGTTGACCGCGTTCTGCGGGGGAAGTTGACCCCTCAAGGGGGTCTTCTGGGGCACTTCTGACGGGGCGGAGCCGAGAGAGAGCACGGGGCATAACGCCTGANGGTGCAGGACAGTAGGGAGCTGAGGGGGTTGCATAACCTTGAAAGATTGTTGACCGCGTTCTGCGGGGGAAGTTGACCCCTCAAGGGGGTCTTCTGGGGCACTTCTGACGGGGCGGAGCCGAGAGAGAGCACGGGGCATAACGCCTCAATGCACAGTAACTCACAGGTTTACTTTTGTTTAGAGTACATATCGCTCCAGCAGCCCTTTGGTCTACTAGAATCGTCTATCTCAGTCGGGACGACTTGCACGCGGCACGTTTCTCCGCGTACCTAACATACTCACCATTACCACATCGCACGACATTTCCTTACAGTCACGTTTGTTTGCTCAAATTGAACGATGTCTAAAAATAAACTCCACTGTTTTTTTATCACTTTGGCATCAGCAATAATGTGGTAAGCAGCTTCCCTGTAGCCATCCTGGCACTAAATAAAAACTAGTTGGACCTTTTCACCCTACAACTACACGGCTCACCTGTCCTGTCCTTTGTGCGTGTGGAGGCGGTGCCGCAGCGCCATACGGTGTGCCATGCGAGCCTCGTTTGATACGACGCAATGTTGTTTGTCCTCTGCCATCCTCGTGTTAAGCATTTGTGTGGTAGTCCGTACCAATGTCTATCTGTGCACTCTCTGCAGTGTCAAGGGTAAGTCGTGTGAGATGTGACGCATTTTATTTGTTCATTAGTATCTAGCTTCAGAATGTAGCCAGTCAACAGCAAGGGTGCGCAAATTTATATTAGCTTCTATTGAGTCCACCATACGGTTATATGCTAGAATACCTTCGGAACAGTTAGCGCATTCCCTCGCTTACTCAGTTCCATCGAATGGCTAACTATCCAACATTCGACGAGGCAGCGTTTATTTCGCGCAGCATAAAGAATTTTAGGGCAAATTAGACGTGTTTCAATTATGATGGCCTGTTTTGCTGCCGCCCGTATTGGACAAGCGCTTAGGTGACTTAAAGTGCAGCGCCAAGTTGACGTCACAAGATTCTCGTTAGCATCTCACGACTTTCCACTATTAATGAGTTGTGATGTATACCTCCCTAATTTTCGGACGAGCTCGACGAGCTCCAAGTGGTGTCATGCAAGCAGCTCGACGTGTGTGGAGGTCCTTCCATGGCACTCTTCCCTAAAGTCACAGCCTATGGCTCATAGTGCCAGGTCCGTCCGTGCTGCAAAAGTCGTCCATGTTCAATAATAATAATAATGATAATGAAGCGCTGCCATGGCCAAGGATTAAGGGCTGCCAGAATATGGGCGCGTGGCAGAGAAGAGCAGCGAGAGGCACAGAAGTCATGAGGCAGAAAGAGAGACGGCAGAGGGAGGGGGTCCAGCAGCAGCTGTTATATGTGTAGCCTCGGCTGCTCTAAATCAAGGTCAGGAGGTCATAGCAACTGCCCCGCTGTGCGTGATTCTCAATCGCTTAGGTGTTTACTTTGTTTGTTGACAGCGTACGCGTTTCTCTTCCTCGCACTGTTGCCAAAATTTGTTCAAACGATCATCTTACGAATCTTATTGCTGAGCCTTCCAAGTAAGAAACCCACTAACTGCAAGTGCTCGGTAGTGGGTGAGGTGGAACGAGTTGCTCCACAACGCGTGACAGTTCCAGTGTGAGGACGAGCCGACTCGGGCGACAAACCAACAGAGAGGGACGGGATCAGGACAACCAACTCTTACGCATTCATAAAATACAACAACGATTATAAGAAGTGTGACACGCTAATCATGGGGATTAGTTAATCTGCGGAATGAAAGACATTACTACCAATTATTACGATGATTCAATAGTAATTTAAGTTGCCATTACGTGCTGAATTATAAATAATGGTTATTTCAAATGTGAAATCGCATTAATCCGATCCTGAATTAAAGTGTCTAATACAATATTATGAGTAACAAAAACCTAAATGAGTACATAAGATCATTATATTCACTTCGCAATTTATAATATGACATAGTGGACGATTCCATGTGTGTCGTGCGGGTCAAGTAGAGACTACTTCCCTGACTGGTTAAAGACTGTAAGACCTAGTACGGAACCAGGAAGCAAAGAGCGTAACGGGAGTACACACGAGAAACTAGCATTGAAAAGTGACGTCATCAACGACGTCAACATCGACGAACGCTTCGGCTGAGCAGCCTACGAGTATTTTAATTAATTTCACCAGAATAATCGTCGTCAATTATAAATTTCATCCCTTAAGCACAGAAGTAAATAAAAAGAACATATACTTATTGTAGAATAAACAACTAGAGCACTGACAGAGTGCATACCTCCGCCAAGCAAGGCACCGGTAACGAAAAATTCAAATTGGTGCTGAGACCAGGATCTTCTTTGTAGCAACACCAAAATCTAATCGTTTGTGCCCTCTGATAGTATTAACACTTTTTGCAATTTTCTTGAAGATCCACTTATAACTTTTTGAGTTATGCTGCTAACAAGTTATACAAACATTAGTCAAACATACAAACAAACTAACCGATCGTTACCAACATTTAATCATTTATGTCTTTTAACATTACTAACAACTCCTGTAAATTTCATAAAGATCCATCTATAACTTTTTGAGTTATTGTGCTAACAAGCGTATAATCAAACTTAGCGACGAAAAACGCAGGAAAAGATCATCCCAAAAATTCGGTCATTTACTCTTCGTAATATGCCAAACAACTCATATAAATTTCATGAAAATCCGTCCATAGCTTGTTGAGTTATAGCCTTGAGAAAAAATATTCAGACAGACAGATGAACAGGTTTTCACCAAAAATTAGGCATCTATTACTGTTAACATGCCTAACAATTCTTGTAAATTTCATAAAAATCCGTTCTTTGAATTTTGAGTAATATGGGTGACAGTCAAAGAGAGAAACAGATAGACCAAGAGACTGACAAAGAGACAGACCAACACGAAAAATGCATAACCTCCTTGGCGGAGGTAATAAATGCCGAAAGAGTTGGGTTTTTGCTAAAGTGAGTATTCAGTAATGACTACTAATTCTGAAAACTATACATAGTTTTTCCATTAAATCCCTTGTTTTACGTTCATATTTAATAAAAATACCTCTGTAAATTTCAGCAGAAATGAAAGTGTTGCAGAGTTAGGTGACTATAGGGACATGTTCGATTGGGCACCAAAATTAAGCTTTAGAGGCTTAACTTGTTTGAAACTTCAAGCAGGTGCGAGGGCTTCCATCCGCTCAATTGAGTTCCAGGCGCTGACCCTCAAGCGATTACCTTCAGTCGTCCAGACACTCAATTTTACTTCGTAAAATGGAATATGTAGCAGGCTCAACGTCCTCGCGTTGCTGCAAACACTTGTAACGCGATGCAAAGTGATAAAGCCAAAGCTTTTGTCTACAGTTTCGCACAAGTCACGCCTTGAAGGCCTAATTTTGGCACCCAATCGAAGATCCCCTTACAACAAGAAAAAAATCTTTTTTTTTTTTTAGCTTTTAAGCAGGTTTCCTTCTATATTCAATAAGAGTAAGCAAAAGTTCATTCCTATAAATTTACATCTCCAGCACTCGTAGTTCAAGCCTTTAGCTGCTTCGAGTAGTTTTATCTTAGCAGCCTGAACGACTTTCCTTTTCTTTTTTATGAAAAAAAAAACAAGACATTCTTTGTGGTTTTCCCTGAACTTGGAGCGAGACGTTCACAAAAAATACACATCTAGCCTCTTTGAAAAAATGCCTCAACTTTCTCTTTGACTTCGAACTAGTTTCGTCTGATCGCAATCCTCGTCGCCAGATGATCTTGACTTCCTGTATAATTTTATTCAAAATATAGTGATAGTGTTACATGTATGTACTTACCATGCTGTAAATGATTTCCTCAGTCAAAACTTTGCAACCCCTGCGTGTTGAGTGTGTTCCGCGGTTTACCTTTAACCGTCGCTCTCGTTGCATTGTGTGAGTTTCTCCTAATTGTCATCAAGTGAAGTAATTTTATCACCTCGCATAGTGAATGCTCTGCTCTTTGCCATGGTTCGTGCAATACAGACTTAAGAGAAGAGATTAATTAGCTGGCAGTAGAAGGACCAACAGGCCCATTCCCAAAGAACAGCCGGGACGCGTTACGCTCCGGCCCTCTATTAGCTATCGCCATTATGTCAGAATCGTGGAGACTTCCGAGAAAGAAAAGAAGAAAACAAACTCAAGCAAGGAGTTGATCATGCAAGCCCAATTAATTACTGCCGATCCAGAGAACTTGAAGACGTTAAGTTAGTTGAGTCGTGAAATATAATGTATTACGTTAGCTTAGAATCTTAGGCCGTTAAGAGTGTAGGACTTCTGGAGGAAGAGCTCGTAACTGTGGAGGATGTTGCTCCCGATATTTGGCAAGATGATTTTTAAACGTAGTGGCTGACTCTGCGTCGACAACTTCGGAGGGGAGACTATTCCAAATGTTCACTATGAAGTAAGGGAAAACTGTTGGCTGAGAGTACTTCTTCTATTTTTGGGCTTGAGTTTCTGGCAGTTGTTTCCCAAGCGATCATTATCGTCTCTCTCAAAGAGTTCCATGGTAGGCACGTCGTTGAAGCCATTCAAATACTTCAATGTTCCTATTAGTTGTTCGAGAGAGATGAGTCCCACTTCCTGTTGGTGATATTCGCAGCTGAGGTATCAACTGTATTCTTAGCGTTGGATTCTTTCCATTTTATCGATATCGTTGCACTTATGTGGTGAATAGAATTGAACAACGAGCTCTAAATGCGGGTGCACTAGCTAATGCTTCGTACAAAAGAATGATTATGTACTTGTATTTGTACTCAAAATTCCTGGAAGTGAACCCCAGTACTCCGCTTGCCCTTTCGACACTCGTGTCAACTTGATGACTGTGTTGCAGATCATTTGGATAGTTATTCCCAGGTCACGTTATTGGGTGACATCTGCTAGCTTCATTCCGTTCAATTCCTTTGGGCCGAAGGGCTTCTCCGGCTCTGGCCCATAGTGCATGACTGAACATTTGTCGACGGTTCTAGGGTTAATGCTCGTTTGTCAAATTGCGGACCATGGCATGAGGCGGTCCAGGTCTTATTGGAGCTCAATTCCATTCCATGCAGGGTGGCAAATGGTGGAGTTTTCAGCCGTGTCAAGTATAATCATTTGCCTTTAGTTCTTACGCCTGCAACATAACCTAAAGTTACAAAACCACCGCTCATATCTGAAATTAAGGACAGAAAAAGCACTTTTGACTTAGCTTAACAGCAGTTCCAATCGATAGTGCCTATAATTTCAGGTGCGTGAGCTGATCAAGAACAATAACCATGACATTTCCCACCGAATCTAAGAAAGACCATCCGTGCCCCTGAGTTTTTGTGGAAGCTTTTGCTAGCGTCGGTACACCGCCTGGCCGCTCTACATTGTTTTTACTTGCGGTCTGATCTACTTTTGAGATTTCTGCTTTTATTGCTTGTCTTTATGGGCGGATGTCATAAATGTATTGAATTCTTGCTCTGTGCTGGTTGTCGCAGCTTTTACCATAGTTTTCATCCTTTTTATTTTATGCTTGCATTTTCTATTAAAATATGACGTACAATGTTTGTCTAATTTAAAATGTCATAAATATAACTCTGTCTCTGACTATCAGCTGATTTTATGAAAAAAAAAAACAATAAGAACTCAAATTGCTCAAAAACAGATAACGTTGTGCAAAAATATCACCCGGTCAGTTTCTCACAACTTTTCAAGTGAACTTAAAACTAAAACCTGGGCTGAAAACAACTGGTGAAATAATCTTGTCTTCACCATCGATATTTTGTCAAGATAAAATGTGTAATTCTGCTTACTATGGATAATCTGGCCTCGATCGGCGGACGCTGCCTGGGACCTCAGGGGAGATGTCGAAAGTTGGCGTGCGGTTGTAGGGTGCAGCTACTGTGTGTGGTACCTTGCGGTGGTTTGCGAGAAACATGCCACTTTATAATAACAGGTTTCAGACACGAAAAAGCATAGTAGTTGCAGCATCCTCATTGGGGTACAATGTCTTTACAGCGAGTAACGACGAGCAGCACAGGGTCTAAGACACCAGTCATAGAACATGCAAGTATATGATAAACTATCAATTGTTGGACTCCAAGCAACAGTGGCAAACAGACATATCCAACATATCGTGCAGAAGCTATAACTTCTAGACATAAACACTTTTCCCACTCAAGAAAAACACTTCTCTCTCTTAGCTGGCAGTTTTCCAATACTCTGCATAAAGTGAAGATCTTTTCGCGCAGGGCGCGTCTCTCCATGATCTCGAGTTGCCGACGTCCCAGGATAGGCCTATCTTCAGATAATTTGGCTTAGGCTTCAGTTGCAGCGCAGTCCGCTGTCGTCGAAGTTTCTCTTCTCTTAGCCGCTCATGTTAAACAAAAACATGTACCGCATGTTAGGCCAAACTTTCTTTGTGCTTCGAAGCATTACTGTGAAACTACTTGCACTTACTGCATTATCCAAGTTCTGTCTTTGTGATGTGAAAGTTTATTGTAATGTTTTCACTGCAAATAACTTAGGTTGTGATGTCACTCCTTTCGGGAAATTATGTTCTGTGAGTCCATTTTTTTCCTCTAGCTCTCTCTCTCTCTCTCTCTCTCTCTCTCTCTCTCTGCTAGTTATTTCATTTAAAGCATAAACATGAACTCAGTCTCTACTGCCGGCACATTTTGAATCCTAACTAAACGCCTGACACATAAATTTACTAATGCAGATAAAACTAAAATAGACTGGAATTAAGTCAAGTAGATTGCAAACAGAACATAATGGACCATTTTATTTAAACAATTTCCACCGCCGTATACGTCAGCAGCCACGAGCAACGTAGCAACTTTGTGTCATGCACTCGTAAAACTTTTACTGAATTCATGCATTCATTTTTATGCACGTTTATAGGTTGAATCATTTCTTCGCTAGCTCAATTTTCAGTCTCGTTGAGTTTATTAAATAGCCTACTGTACTTCCGGCAGTTTTATCCTACGAGCAGCAACACACTTTTTGTGACTCGGATCGCCGTTGTAAACTGCATCACAAGTTGGCGGTGAAGCTTCTCAGCCGCCTACTTGCAGCAAATATGGTCGTCGTGTTTCTCAGGCTTTGAGCTGGCAACGATTGAAACAAAATCTCTTAGTCCCAGACAGCATTACTGGTATCTTTAGGCAATGTTGGCAACTGCTCCCAGCGAAAGTTTTTCGCTATAGTCGCATTTCGGTACCCTTGACTGTACCGCCGACCACTGTCAGCAACAGATGTTTCAGGAGCGAGTGAGTTGCTGAGCAACAAGCGCGTAGCCTTGAACGTCGGTCGTAGTTGCCGGCAAACCTCAGAGCACTCGATTGCTGGGATACAGGCAACCCCCTCAAGTCCATTGCAGCGCTATCGGAAAGACGGCGCTTTCTTCCGATATACCGAATGCTCTCCCTTTCACTCTCACTCAGGGCCATTGCTCTCTCTATCTCTCGCGCTTTCTCTGCGTCAATCTTGCTTCCTGGTATAGCTTTTTGTACCTTCTTTCTCTTCATCTGAGCTGGTAGAACCAGCGTCTCCAAAGCGAGAACAGTGATGTTTCCGGAAGTACTCTAGATTATCTTGGATTAATAAAACTCTTGCTATCAATTAAAGTTTTTTGAAAACAGAGATGCGTTTAAGGTTACATAAGCGTTTCTGCCTCACGTCAGATTTCTAAAACTTGTGTCTATTGTTTTAAAAGCGATTGTAGGAATACAGTAGCAGCGAAGGTCACTACTACTACTATAGCCAGTTACTTGATAGACAAAGAGGAGTGTTCATTCACTTGGGCACAATTGAAGCTGACGAAAACACAAGCAAACGGCCGTGAAAGGAACAAATTACTAATGTGTTAATCAGTTACGCGAATTCTGATGCACAGCGTATATAACCCATAAAAGTTAACTGGCATGATTAATATGGAGCCTTTTCACTCGGCTGCCCACTTTCCATTTTAGTACTGGCGCCCTTTCGCACTTGAGCCTTACAGTTAATTCAGCATCACAGTCATAGTTCAGTACCTTGGGTCATACTTTCCTTTAATTATAAGTTACTTAGGATATTTTATATCATTACGCTCATTAGAGATTGTTGTGCCATAACTGTTTTTGAAACCTTTAGGCGTAGGAAATAAACAAAGCTACAATTAGTTGAACTGTCACATCGTAAGTGAAATGTAATATTTACAAAGTTTTTTTTTTAAGTTTTCCGTTAATTTGCAATAGTTACTAAAGCAATCTCACATACTGTAGCTGTGCACTTCATTCTAATGCAACTGTTTGCATTACATAATATTTAGCTATTATTACTTAATTTAAACCGCAGGCAGTGTTCTAAATTGAAGACTGATATAATGGCTGACAACATTGAGGTGACTTCCGGTCGTGTAAGTATGTAATTTTAATAAAATGTTTAAGACGAAAGTCAGGTCACTATGCCTCATTATAAAAATACCAGTGTAGGATCTGCATAAGCCATCAGCATACAATATAATTAACTTTATCAAACTTGTGACCGGACTACAGAGTCTGCAAACCGCAACACAGAGATAACTACGTTTTCTTCTATGAATACATGCCAAAACAACTCAATGCTAAACTAAAGTCTATCTGAAAATTGCCCTAGCAGATCTCTTGGAGGTTATAATAATGTAGAAAATGTGTCACTGAAGGCATTTAAATATCCGCAGGAATGCTACAGAGAATGAAAATAGAATTAAACAATGACTTAGAATCAGGCCGCTTTGGTAATTATATCAGCTGACGCATTGAAGTGGGAATGAAAGAAACTGCGACCAGCTTGACAATGCACTTAGCATGCTCTAAACCTGCAAACTTTTGGCCGCTGTTGCTGGTGACACAGTATACGTAGGGAACAACGAGTATGTCTATCTAATATTGGTGTGGCGTTAAGTGAAATCTGCAAAATGGATTCTGAATACTTGCTTGTTTTGGAGAACTGAGAATGCTTCCAAGAAGTCAGAGATCAACGAGACTACTGCACTTTACCATCATAACACAACTCAGATGTCTACAGAAACCTCAAGCTATGTCTTTGTTCTCCAGACTCCTGTGTGAGAAAGTAAGTGGAGCAGGAAGCAGCGTAAGAATCGCTTTCGCCTCTACCGTACGTATGTATCTCAGCTGCTGCTCGACCACAGAGCCCACGTAATTCGGTACACTGTGAAAAAGCGCTCGTCCATGAATAATCCGCTCCGGGCTCCAAAAAAACGCCATGTACCCTATAGGCTTATCACCTTGTGGGCCTAGGTTATTGAAGATATTTACATTTGTACCAGCTTTTTCTCTATAGCATTGTATCTTCGCTGATATGAACTATTCTACTAGGTAAAGCACCAAACTAATGCAATGTGCTATAGCAGGAATGTGTTTGTGGTTATTCTTCAAATAGACAGTTTTTGCTGCCCACTTCAGTAGAAAGCCGGCTTTTTGTGTGCTTCAATAGCCCTTGTGTCTATGGGTCACTGGTGAAAATTCCATCGCTTTCCTTTTACCTCTGCTCCCTACTCCTGGGTGAATTGTGAATCCGACTGGTCAGTAACCCTAACGTGGGTCCAGCCGTTGCGTACGTAGCTCGCTAGGCTTAAACGCCCCATTTTTGCAAGCCTCGATCTGCTGCTGCTTGCAAACTGACGCCGTCGAGCTTCCAAGCACAGGACTGCCGCGGGGGCATGACTGTCGTGTTGCGGGACCCAACTCGCGGTTTCNTAGGCTTAACCGCCCCATTTTTGCAAGCCTCGATCTGCTGCTGCTTGCAAACTGACGCCGTCGAGCTTCCAAGCACAGGACTGCCGCGGGGGCATGACTGTCGTGTTGCGGGACCCAACTCGCGGTTTCTCATTCTTTGTGCATCTAGCAGCACATGTCATCGTGAAATTTACTCATGAGTCTTTGTGAAAAGAAAGATGAAGAACAATTAGCAATAATAATATTGCTGATTCCAAAATAAAAAGACAATAGTTTACTGCAAAATTAAATTTTTGAGCGTTCATCGTTGTCATTTGCCTGCTGTGCCGTTTTTATCTAACGGATTTCAAGCATACCAATTTCATCGTCTATAAGTAATAAAAAATATCAGGGTGCAAGTCAAGATTTACTCGGAGTGATTTTTTTCTGGATGCTTTTGCGCTATCAGCAGCGTAAAGCAACAATACTATAACGCAGATGTCTGAAGATCTTCAACATTTGACTGTCCCACCTGCTTGATAAGCCGACATTTCGGTTTCGAAAATGCAACTCGTGCAATAAAATAATCTGTAAAATAATTCTGAGAAAGATCAGCTTAACTCAACAGCGCCTCAATTCATCCATATAATAGAGGGAATAGCCGTGCTGTATGTTGAGCTGCACTGTGTCATGGCAACGGGGGATAAATTTCACTGATTATAATGCCAGAAATTCATTATTTTAATCTGTCATTAAAGTGCTTCATGTCAGAACACACGTCGACGTTATTTAATGATGAGATTGACTTGGGCATATAGTTCTATTTTAGTTAAATTAAATTTTCATGTAACTTTCTTTATAGGTATTGAATCTCGATAGTACTTCAATTGCAATATTCAACAGGTAGCATAAAACGCTAGAAGCTATCGAGGTTCCACCAGGTGGTTGGCTGTATGTTATTTGCTGCTACAGACTAGAGCAATCGTGTACTGAAACTGGGCACATCAGTTGTATCGCCGAGCGATTGTCACATATTTGCCTACGTTAAATATAGGAAAATAATCAGATGGACCGACGGGAAACACTTCGCAATGACAAAATTACGGCATCCTACTAGGCAACTGAGGCCGCTGAGCAGGAGGTGTGGAGCAGATAGGAAGGATATGTTGTGCGCGTTTGATAGATTTGGGCGATCGATCGATCGCACTGCGCGTTTGGTGGATCGTTCAAATTTCCAAATGAAAAAAAAAAACAGTCCTTGCCTCCCCTAACCTACCCGACATTAAACCCGAATATAGTCCAACTTACCCGAAACTACGGCCTAATACCTACAACATCCACCAAACGCGCAGCGCGATCCATCGATCGCGCAAATCCACCAAACGTGCACAATAATAGATATATCCATCCATTATTTGTTGTTGCTGTGCTTCTGGTGCGCCTGAAGCTCGTAGCCAAGCTAAGCCAGGGAAGAATTCATGTGCCATAGAATGTAGCAACCCTGAGAAAAGTTTTGTGGCAAGAAGGCGTTTCACAGAGTGAGATTTAGATGCAGTAGGTGTTTCATAGCGTAGTTTGGTGGATCATCGCTGCAGACACTAAAGTCAGAAAAACTTATTACGACAAAAAGTGAAAAGAGCTTTGTAGTTTTATTATACCTTCAAAGCGAGACGCGGTTTCGTACTGCCACGCAGATCGATATTGTGAGTTGAAATTTTGTCTTAATTAGTTGCATCAATTTTACCGATTTTTTATGCATCTTGGTGCTTCATCGGCTTTGTCCCTAAGCCGAAACACATAAGTGCATTATCAACGTGTCAAGTCTATCATGAGACCTTACATGCATCATCATGATACACTTCAACTAACTATAGTATAATGGTAATAATAATCGTTCATTATCTCCTATACAGTGCGCACATTTAATTTTTCTTCCATTCTAAAATTTTGGAGATATGGCTCTGCAGGTAGTGCGGAAGACAAGAGATGAAGTCTGAGCTGCGGAGGCGTGAAAAATACCCCATGCGCGGTCTGGATGTCGGTCTCGGAGCCTCACAGCGCTGGATGCTCTTTTCTTCCTATCTGCTCTTCTAAATTTTACAATTAAAGCAAAAGCAATACTTAGTTACTTAATTGTATTTACTGTATGCGAGATAATAAGAGATTATTATTATAACTACCGAAGAGTTAGTTAAAGTGTGTCATGATGATGCACTTAGCATATTTATGAAGTACTTGCGTGTTTCGGTTTTGAGATAATAATGCAAGTAATTTCATTACATCTAAGTACATGAAAACACGCCAAAATTTCTCTCAGTAAAAGAGGCAACTTTGAATGTACCGAACTGAAGTAGAAGAAGCCACACATTTGGAAGGTTAAGCTGCAAATGTAATCACATGTGGCGGTCTCGGCCAACGGCTGAAGTGATCAGGCCATAGCCGCCGTACATAATTATTTGTGTATACTAAAATTCTCCATTCTCGAATTCCTTTATCTGAAGTTTTTTCTCCGAAATATGGTGCTTTTATGCGTAAAGTTACCTTTTTTACATCTGTACCAGATATAGTTGTCAATTATGGTCCTTTCTGCCTTGATGCCCTCAGACGATTCGTCGCCATTGATGGCACACTAAACACCGCTGCGTGTTTCCTCTCTTGAAATCCCCAACATTTTGTCAATTGGAAGGCTGGTTCATTCGTTAGTCTGCTTATTTTTACCTCCGTCATCTAAGGAGGTTATGTTTTTGTCGAATTTGTCAGTCTATTTATCTGTGTATTTGTCTGTTACCAAGATAACTCAAAAAGTTATGGACGGACCTTCATGAAATTTAAGAGAATTGTTCGGCATTTTAAGAGAAACGATAGATTAACTTTTGGTGAAGATCCGTTCAACTGTTTGTTTGTTTCTTTGTTTACGGAAGAGGCATTGCTATAAATACTTTTTGAAGCCGTGTATTCCTACTATAGTTTTCGACTTCTTCATTATTCTGTGTGGATGTCTGAAAATTTCAGTGCCTTTCGACAATGCAGTATTATGAAAAATATGTGGAAATCTCGTCACCTTGACATTGCAGGCATTTCTGTTATAGTTAAAATATACGGTTATTGGGGAGGTACAAACACTTTCTGCAGGCATTGTATGCGAACACACACTTGAGTCGTTTTATAAAGTATCTAGGAACACGCTTTCGGTCTAAACACAGTGAGTGGGCTACATTACGCGCAAACATGCAGAAGCGCATAACACACTGCTCGAAGGCACAGCCCCGCTGTTCTGGCACACCCGCAAGCTTAGAAACAAACGCACAAAAGGAAGTGTTTATTTCTGGTGTGTATTTTCACTAGTGATTTGTTTCGTGTGCTGGACAGTGGACAGGTTTTACCCACAAGCTTGCGATCGAACCTGACGTGATAGACACGAAACATGCTAGTGTGATGCTGTCGTGCTGTGTTGCCCACTGGAATATGCCTGGCGAAGTGTCCTTATAAAACATTAACGATTTTACAAGACGAGCGCTGGAGCGAGGGGTGCAGCCCCGGGAATCAAGCAAGTTTAGCGGCACCGCCTCTTGCTATCCAGGAGTGAAAGTCTTGACCTTACCAGCCTCACGTGTCCTTTCTCTGCGAGAGATTCGCTCTCGCTCCCTGCACTCTTTTAGAAGTTCTCGCTCTTATAGATAATATTTTCAGTGTTTCTTTTTGCTCCGTGAGTATGGACTTTGCTAGAAGCCGTCTTTAGTTAGCAACTTTAGAGCCCACAAGTGTAACTCTAGCACCATGTGTTTGCTGCAAGTCTGCGGAGTAACGGCATTTAACATACTTCAGAGGGAGAAAGCTTCGGTCAGCTACACGCAGCTTTCAGCTGTTAGGGCACATATAGAGCTCTAGCTGTTGTAGCCCTCATATGATGTAACCATGTACAACAGAAGCTTGTGCAAGTAGTCAACTGCGCTGCCTGACTTCCATTCAAACTTTGTAGTGGCAAAGTGAGGTAGTGAACATTAGCTGATATTAGCTGTCGCGGTGTTTAAGTTTGAGATTTAATTTTGTGGCTTTCTGCCATTCAATTTATCGGTCTTGAGAGTATGCATTGACCAATCGTTTGGGTTAACTAGCTGAACTACCTATACAGTTTGGAAGTGATTTCTCATTTCAAGAAATTACTAAAGTTGAGTTCCTGATTACTCGCGTGTTTCCTTTATTTGTAAGATTACAATTTTTGTTCTGCAAGCTGTTCGGTTGCATTTGTTGCATGTATAATTATAGTAGATGTCGCTACCTCGCTGTGTCTCTGCGGCACTGATGTCTACTCCAGCAACCAACCACAAAACACCGTGCAGAATATGCGACAAGAGCTGTTGCTAGCTATTTTTCCATGGTGTACCCTTGCACGCAGTGTGGCAATGGTAACTCTTTGTTTAATTCACTTCCTTGCAATGCAGTTTTTCTTACAAATCCTATTTCTTGCCGTATTTCTTTACTGAAAAAGTTGAGTAACTTAAGTGATATTTTTAGTTCTCTATGTTTTACGCACTAAGTGAAGCAGCAGCAGCAGCAGCACCACACAAATTAACTGTTGACAACGAAAACTCCTCATATACAATTTATGCTAAGCATGTATATACAATTTATGCTAAGCATGTGATGCAAAGGCTTTCAAAATACCGCATCATATAACGTCTGCTGCATGTACGCTCAGCAAGTGGAGCCGTGGAGAAAGTCTGCTACAGCTAAGATTGTCTTGTTAATAAATCGCTTCTTCCGTTTCATGTAGAGAGATTACGGTCGGTAATTTACTTTAACTGCTTCGTGTTGCTCTATTTATATCATTCTGTCCTTGTATCAATAATGCCACAGACTTATGATCGTTTGAACTGTTCATCAAATTCAACATTTAAGCGTTACTAGGAAAGTGTTCATGTTTTATGTTGGACGTAGATGTAAGATTTGAATGTAAATTTCACTTTAACACCCATGCACGCATCTATTGGAAAATGCATGATTTTATATTGTCAGACATATGTTCATTTTTTTGTCGATAATATTTTGTAGGACGACTTAAATCTTACGGTTTAAATTAACCTGCGAGGGATCTTCACATCATTTCTCTCTTAATGCTACACATTTTGTCTCCAAATTATGTTTCGCTGTTAGCTATGGGAAGCTTCGTTACTATAAAGTTCCAAAGTCTCAAATTACAGGAGACGGCACGCTTTCAGGATTCTCTGAGTGGCGTATCACATCCGTCAGCTTATTAACAAGAGCGCACTCAAGACTATGTTCTCAATGAAAACTTACGTTTCTTTGTTTACTTTCATTCGCCGCCGAGACGAAAGTTTCTCTGTGATGAACGTTCGCGGCTCCATCCCGTAAGTGTTCACTTCCGTTCAGCGCGCCTCTCATTGACGCGTTGTCAGTTCAGTTGACAAGCTCTACCACACTTTCTCGTCAGTGGCGTAACGTTCAGTTTGTTGCTTCTGCATTAAACGCTTTCTCCAATTGCCACGCGTGAGAGCCGTCTTGAGAGCGCTCGCCCGATCTGTGTATCCTCCCCGTCCCAGCAGGCACATGATGTGCCACGTGAATGCTCTGACCTTGGCCGTGGCTGGAAGTGTGTTACGGAGCAGCGTATCTCGTACGTGTGCCTCGTAGGCCTATGTTAGGTAAGGTTTATCACTGAATTGTCTGTTGCCGGTAAAATTAAACTATTAAGCTCGTTACGTAGTACTCACGCTGCGTCCTTAGTTCATAACGCCTCCAGACATAACTGCAGTATTTAGTCGGGCAGGTCAGGTATTAATAAAAATGTTTGATTGCTTCTGTAATGTGGAACATTTACTGAAATAAGCCAGCTGTCGGGCATATTATGCGTCGATGCGGTATGTTCGATGTTACTTTATCGAGTAAGGAGATATTTAAACGAACATTTTGCATACAACTCAATGACTTACGACGGCAGGTCACATTTTTCAGGATGCATCCCTGCGAGCAGCAGGAAGTTAGAGCGCTCTTCGATAAAGCCAAGCTATGACGCCCAACATATTGCTTTTGTCGGGCACCCAAATCGGAATTTCTCACGCTTACTGCGCTCGAAACAGGGAATGTGTTGAACACGACGTTCGTTAGTAAATTTCCGCAAAAATATGCAGCGAAGTTCTCAGAGTAGGTAAGATATAGGCTAAGCTACAGGGTTCGTCCCATGCCAAGCTTACAGTAAAGCATTGCTGGTGTTTCGTATCCTGCTCTCGCTTCTGTAGCCAGGCGAAATATTTTTAACAACACTGTTGGCAGTTAAAAAAAAGGTGTTTCCGCCGGACAGTCAGTGCTGTTGCTTGTATGCCTCTATTAAGTTCAGCCCACTGCATAAAAACACATTTTCTATGGTTATTTTCATTCTTCGTTGGTTAGTTGGTCCTTCCATCCCTAGGTGCAAGGTTAGATAGGAGGAAATGAATCATTCAAAAGGTAAGAGGGCCGTTCTAAATCGAGACAACAGTAAGGACTCCTCCAAATAGAACGCGCTTCTGACTTTACCGGTTAGCTTGATGCGCTACGCATGTACAAAATCTTCAGAGGTTTTCTTTTTGTTACATGTTCTTTTATCGATTGAGATTCTGTTCCCGTCGTTCATAATCCATTCCACGTGCCGGTAATTGTTCTTTAACCTTATCGACTCCAAGGTGAGACAAAATTGCATCGCCCTACCGTTTTTCGTTCACTGTTCTACGCTCAGTGATTTTCAGTGCCCAAACTCCCGTGACTTTTCCTAAGTTCTCATTAGCATCAATAAAATTCCAAGATACCCGCATATTATAGCCAACAATCGTGATAAGTATCGCTATTTTAGAAAATTCCTTGATAGAATTTCCGTGAGCGCGCGCTTCTGGGTCTACGTCAGGCAGCATCATTGAAGTCTCTGCTGTTCTCTGCTGCAACTGTCAGTGCAGTACCACTGTGCAGTTGCCTACAGCTTCTGCAGTTACCGTGAATGTATGACAACTGCTGCAGATGTGAAAAACATGTATTATTTAGACCTATGCAGGTATATCGATCCAAAGATATGATGTTAAGGGTTTGCCCATGCCCTGATGCACATCACCCTGCTAATGGAATTGGAATTGGCAGCTGGAGCCTTAACCCAGTACGCTCAGGTGAAATTTTCAAATTTATTTATGGATAAAAGTACTCCTAGCTATTATTTTTCGAATAAATAGTTGAAATAATCATCCCTATATAATAATTCACGTCGTGTTTTTATTTATTTATTATATAAATTTATTTATTTATTTATTTATTTATAACTATATTTATATCTTTCCTGTCACGCTCTATGGGAATAAGATAGAAGAAAATTTAGGTGCCTACGATGGTATCTTGGATACGGGGGTCGCACTTGGGCGCTCCAGCTGAGGGACCTGAGCTCACCTGCACGATTGTGTCTGGACATGTTCATTGTTGCTAAGGGAGATGTCACTTACCTACGCCTCATATTATCTATCCAATTTTTTTAGGTGGAATTTTGAATTTTCATTAAATAAGCCTTCTGAACAGTAATAAGCACAGGAGACAGTGGAGGTCCTCCTGAAGTGATAATTTTGTACCGTCATTTATAATGACGGCCCGGGCCACTAGTAGTTGAATAAATGACTCTGGCACTCTGAAGAAAAAACTAGTATATTGATGAAGTTATAAGCATTTTTGGCGGGCGGTACAAATTTGTCTCCCCTTGGCGCTCAAGCGGCTGAAAAAAAATCGGTAACGGATGATGGTTAACTAAATTTCTTCGTAGTAGGTGAAGATTTACGCTGAGCACAGGTCAGATGTCTATATTATAATTCTACCTGTCCTGCCGTTGCTTACTTAGTTTCTTACATATGTATACACTTTGTTAGTTAATAGGACCGTGATGCTTTCATTAGCATTAGATAGTGGAAAATTAGGTTATCTGGGAAGGGATCTCGGTTATCTGGGAAGGGATCAATGGGAGGAATCAAGTTCAAATTGAAGCTGGAACTGCTCGCAGAAGATTCACTGCCTGACTTGGAACATTTTCACCCTTCATATGCATGATACGGGTCCGAGGGCATTATGATTGAGGAACAATGCCTTTGTTTTATAGAATTTTCATAAGTTCCTTCATTATTAAATAGGCGAAAATTAGGACGATACGGGTTTGAGATATCACTGAAGCGCATTACTTTGGGTCTGGGGAAATTTTCACAGGTTCCAGCAAGTTGTCAATTACTGGTGCCTAATATTTATCCTGCCACTGCTCGTAGCCGTGATGTGTTCTGAGTACGTCCGGAAATGCCTTGGGCTCAACTCGAGTTTTTAGGTCTTGTTGGGCTTTCAAGTATTTAAAATTCGAAATAATGTTTACAAAAAGGAAATTCTGCTTCCCTGAACTGATATGGGCATGACTCACAGGTTTTTGTTTAAGTAATAAAGTTTAAACCTGCAGGTATGATCCATCTTTCGCAGTAAAACCCGCACCAGGCTCAAGAACAATAAAACGGTTCATCACAGATCTATTGCCGTCATTTTTGAGGACCGAGTGCACTAGTTTTGATATCAGTGATATCTCCACAAGTTATTGCTTCTGAACTTCAAGCTCGCAAAGGGAAAGCTTCTCTAATAGATTGAGCATCACAAGCTGCCAAAGGTAATGCTTCTCTAATAGATTGAGCATCACAAGCTGCCAAAGGGAAAGCTTCTCTAATAGATTGAGCATCACACGCTGCCAAAGGGAATGCTTCTCTAATAGATTGAGCATCACAAGCTGCCAAAGGGAATGCTTCTCTAATAGATTGAGCATCACAAGCTGCCAAAGGGAATGCTTCTCTAATAGATTGAAAATCACACGCTGGCAAAGGGAATGCTTCTCTAATAGATTGAAAATCACACGCTGGCAAAGGGAATGCTTCTTTAATAGATTGAAAATCACACGCTGGCTAAGGGAATGCTTCTCTAACAGATTGAAAATCACACGCTGTCAAAGGGAATGCTTCTCTAACAGATTGAGCATCACACACTGGCAAAGGGAATGCTTCTCTAATAGATTGAGCATCACAAGCTGTCTAAGGGAATGCTTCTCTAATAGATTGAAAATCACACGCTGGCAAAGGGAAAGCTTCTCTAATAGATTGAGCATCACACGCTGGCAAAGGGAATGCTTCTCTAATAGATTGAGCATCACAAGCTGGCAAAGGGAATGCTTCTCTAATAGATTGAGAATCACGCTGGCAAAGGCAATGCTTCTCTTACAGTAGAATTACGTGAATTTCGTGAAATTAGGACTTTCAAGAATTACGGGTAATATATAGAATGAGTCTATCTTTTTCTTTTGACTACGGACGTATTGCTTAGAAGTTGTGGGAGTTCATTCAGTACACCTGTGTCTGTTCACTCAAGTTACGTCACGCTTTAATCAAATATTTTCACCACTACTACAATGTCCTATTTATGATTTTTGACGCGCTGTCACAGCTAACACACAACTCTATACCTGCCCTTCCTTTCACAGTACTTTTAGAGTTGCCACTGCAGTAACGATGTTGTTCGAGTTAATAGGGTTCTGTGAAAGGAAATGCGACGTGCAGCCGCTCGCCAAAGTTCGTTTACACCCGCAGCGTTTGGCCTTGAACAAAGGTAACAAAATTCGTCCTCTGTGATCCTTGTCTGCTCGAGATACACTAAGAATCTAACAGTTATTTAAACAGCCCGGCATTAAATAGTGCCACTCAAGTGAAGTTTTATTTTTCATTTCTTTATTACCTTCTCTACGTGCACGGGACAAAAATACCGCCTTGTTGCTGATCATAATGTTATGTTCAACCCTCGTTCCAATTTGAACTATAATTTTGTAGCAATAATCGCCGAAACAGAGTTTCTACCCTAGTTAATTGATATCTACCTCACAAAAGTAAGTTATGATATGCTAGATGCCATGTTACTGTTTGAATGAATATAAAAATAACTGTTTACCTTCAAATAATTTCATGGTCAAAGACGAAGAATTCTGACATCTGGACGCTGAACAGAGCTTTTCAAAGTCGGTTCCACAACACATCGTTCTGAGAGGGTCACTGTCCTTACGTGTGACGTCTCACTTTCTGACCAATCAGCTGCATAGGAGGAATTCGACGAGCCAATGAGCAACCTCCCTGATGATGACGACGCCAGGCCTTGCTAAGCACCGCCCCTTAGGTTGCTGTGTGCTTGAGTCAGTCACCGACTCGTTGTCATTTGTAGCTGTGTAAGCTGTGCTGGCTGAGGTTCCGAACCGGTAATGATATGCGGTGCAGTGCGTCCGTCGTGTTTGGTCAGTCCAGTGAAGTGTTTTAAGTTTTTAACACTAATCTAACATGGATTATGGTTTTTCTGTGTGGTGCAAGCGCTGATCATGTGAGTTGCAACTGAAGTGTGGTAAATCATGGATTATATTGCTTAGGTGCCTAGTATTGTAATATCTTCTGCGCCCGAGTGATAAGCTGTTGTGACTAAAGTTTGTGCAACGATTAGCCAGTAGCTACAATGGCGCCTCCCCGTAATTCACCTACCATGCACATTTCGTCTGGATGTGGAACTTCACTAGAACTTCCCTCGCCGTCTGTGCTGTTGTCATCGGTCCCCACGCGCCGCGTGTCGCAGCCCTCGTTCTCTGCCATAACTGTGACCCAGGCCCAGTCCTCTGTGCTTGATGGTGAGCATCTCAGCCACAGGGGCATGGCTGCAGCGGACCGATATAGTGATATGAAGGGGAGTCTGGATCAGCAGGCAAGGCCTAAGCTGTCTCGTTGTCAAGTTGATTCAACTACTAACGTAACTTCGTCCTTGCCACGTCTATCTTTTGCTAGCCATCCCAGGGAACGGCTTGATGCAGTTTGTGCAAAAAGTCTATCTCCTACAGACCAAGTGTGCAGTTTCAAGCAACCCTTCGCCCTCTCAGATGTCCGCTGTGTGGACCTCGAGAAAGGCCGCGAAGCCGCTCCCTGGAACTCCAACGAGAGCGTCACCAGAGCTCCCGTAACGTCCGCCTCTTACGGGGGAGTGGCATTGCGAACACCTTCTCCTGAAGGATCTCATTTCATGGATAAAATGGATAGAGATCTTACGTACCAGAGCTCTTTTGGCACATCGCATCCGACGCGTGAAAGCCACATGTCCCGAGCCAGTGCCGTAAGAAGCTCGAATTCTGCAGCTTTGTCTCCCCCACTGCCCATTAGTTTACAAGAACCTTCTCCCAAAATGCTCTGCACTCAGTACTCGAACATTGACTACTCTGTCACTCAGTTCAGTTCCAGCCCGTACACGGTCTCTGCAGACGCTTTAGTTTCGCCTCCACCATCTCCAAGCCCTCGCCCTCCCACTTCACTCACTATTGCTGCAGGGAAATCATCATCTGAACTCATGGAAGGTCCCCACAGCCGCCCTGAGTATCGCTACCCATCAACTCCCCTCACACCGAACCATCCCTCAACCTGCCCGGCCAGCGTCATCTCCTCATCTGGCCAAATGAGTGACTGCAGCTCACCTGAGGCGATGGTAACGGGCGCAGGGCCCCCTAAGTTCACAGAGGACGATGCTAAGTTTACTCACGAATCAAATCACTCTGTATCGTCGTGCAAAGATTCATCAGTGTATCCTATGCCCTCCTCCACCTCGGGTGATTTTGAACGGCCTGCTGAAACCGAGCGCGGAAATCTCTATGCAGTTATTGATAAAGTTATTATCGGTGAGTGAACATTTTATTGTGCTCTTTCTTCCATTTTCGATAAATGTTAAGAAACTTGCCCGGATAAAGTTCGAGGTTTCATTCATCGTTTCCTAATCTATTTTGATACGCTGAACACGAATGTTACATTCAAAGTTGTCGCAAATCTGTTGTTTATGAGTTGATTTTTTTTTTGTTTCTTTGTTTTGCGAATCTCACCATAAAGTCACCCTAAACGTAAATTTTAACCAAACATAACCTAATGAAACGTACCCAAACCTAACCCCACTTATGTATGTATTGTTAAGTTAGTTTAGGTTTTGCCAAGAAATGGAAACGAATCTTTTTGCATCGTCGCTGTGAAATGCTTTAGGGACGAAAAAATAGTCGTGCTCACACTTACTGCACGAAGTCATGTTACCTTATCTATTATTCTGTAAGAAGACACTGACTCGTTCCTAACGCACTTGCGAGCAAATCGTCATTCTTCAAAAATGTCTTAGAATTGCTCAGCTTGTATGTATATTGGACAAAAATTATTGATATTTATTAGGCTCAGCTTCTTAACTAATACCCCATTTTCTACCTTTTTACAATATATTTTCCGAATGTTTGTTTCATCTGTCGTAATCTGATCAGTAGGCTATCTACTGGTGCAGTTATGCGCAGGCATTGCATGTGCTTCATCGATGCTCTTCCTAACTGCTATATTGAGCGAGGTAATATTTCCAACATTTTTATTCGAATTCTTTAGTATCCAAAAGTAATTTTTTTTTTTGCAATATCATGTTCATTCATATTGACTTTGCCAAATAAACCCCCGATATGCACTTGCCACAGCCTGACACAGTGACTCAACTAGCATGAAAACAGCTAATTAGGCCCCATCATCTCCATCTCTGTTTTATTATAATTTATAGCCGCTGAAAGTTCTTGAATAAAACAGAATAGAAATTACCCACTTCATTTTGTCGAGTGCATGATTTCCGTGTACCTACCAAGCAAAAAGAAATAAAATGCACCTACAATTTTGTTTTGTGAAACTGTCCTTGGCTGAAGTGCCTATAGCAGGTTTCTGCTACTGCGTGCTGTACTCCTGTAACTGCACCATTACGTGATAATAAGGCCAGCCACTGGCTCTTATTACTTCATTCCATCAATCATAGCTGTTTACTGTTTTACTTTCCATCTATATAAAAGAAGCTTTCAGTTGAGACGATAATTTTTTTCATAGTTGCACTTCAAAGTATTTTCTATTCGTTGCCGTTTTCTTTTGTTATTTTATGGACAACTAATATAGTCTACTCGCTATACATATTTTAGCACCTTCGATTTTAGGCTGTTTGGTAGCTGATTTACGACGTGTTGGCGTTATTGTTATTCTCTGCATAGATTTTGAAAAACTTATCTAACACGGTATGTATACAATGTACTCATCTTTTCAAAGGTATTGGACGTACCAATCCATGCCCAGTCACTAATGTGTGACTCAGTCGCTCCAAATCATGATCTACACTTCGCCATTTTGAGATTAGATTAGATTCATTCTTCCTACGTCTTGGCCCTTACCCCAGCGACGCCTCAATGGACTTAGTGTGGCCATTGAGATAGATTTCTGGCCGTGACCACACTGTTTTCTGTAAACATAATTCTATATTTTGCATTATTATGTACTGTCTCTTCTTTTGCAATTATCTAACACTAAGAATGACCGTCGTGTGTTTATATTGTTTCTTAAGCTGGCATAATTAATTGTAGAACTCGAAAAGAAGCAGTTGAAGAAATTTCGGTACCCACGACGCGCGTTTCGCTGTTCTCCAGCTCATCCGGTGGTAGGGTCAAAGTTGGTAAATTTAGTTGTTGAAATCTTGTGAAATTTAGAGAGGTTACCATAGGAATGTGTAACTATGATACCGGATGTTCCAAAAGTATAAATGAAATTTTCAGTCAAGCCAATGTTTCGTCAATTTTCAACTACAGTCCGCTGCGTTGACTCCAAATAGTGCACGTTGCAGACACACAGATGTACCGAGGGCGACAGTCTACAACCTGTCGAAGATAATAGGCTGGCACATCAGCATGGTAGTCTTCGTAGTAAACACAAATCCCACAATTGACGAAAATAAACCACACAATAGCTGAAAGTTCACTTGAAGCGTTGGTTGGCTTCTGATGATGGTAGAAAACTCCAAGATGCAGCATCCATATAAAACATCTGCAGTTTTCCGCCGCCTGCTGCATGTATTGGCCTATATGCCATTTTAAGGAAATAATATATCAGAAGCCTTGGCAAGTTAATTCCATTCATGCAGCAGGCGGCGGGAAACTGCTGATGTTTTATACGGATGCTGCATCTTGAAGAGTTTTCTACCATCAGAAGAAGGCTAAATTTGGAATACGGTACTTACCGCTATCAACACTCTTGCTCTTCCAGCTTCTCCTGCCGTTCCCGTGAAGTCTGATATTCATTGAGTTTTCTCTACATCGACGTTATATTTTCTTTTGGTTTGAGATGTACCCATTTTATAGCAAATCAGCGAAGCGTAGAGGAACCGATTTTTCATGTATAGGCTAGTAGACGTAGTCATTCTTTACTCCAACTTTTCAGGAGCGGAAATTTAGTTCTGATGAAACTACCTCGCTGTGTATTCTGGATACGCAGCGGAAATGAAATTCGGTGATGTGTCAGCGCTTACGAATCTACAATATAATAAAAACCGATGTGTATATATCTGTTTGTTTATCCATTTTCTGTCACGCTTTAGCAAAACAGATAAGCGGAAATTAGTCCAGGTTGGAGGCTCTGGTCGTCCTCTCAAGCTCCATTGAAACCGATAGGTAGAAAATAGGCCGGGTTGCAGAAGATGGCAAACGTACTTATCTTAATTGGGGATAGTTGAAGTTCAAAAGTGAAGATATCGCAGGCTTAGTTCAATTCTTCCGAGTATTGCCTTCTCCATACATCGAATCTATTGCAAAGTATCGGGCGGCCTCAAGTCTAAATGCACTTCTTGCATTGCCGAAGTTGAAGCTTCCATTGGCACTCTAGTGCATCTTAATTCGTAGTTTCTTCCCACAGATGATTTCGTAGCTTCTGCTATCATTCCAACCTTTATGCAATAGTTGACAAAACATCTTTCAATAACCAAAAGACTATCGGACAAATATGACACCATAGGTATCTATGATAACAAATCGAATCAATTCTTTTCAGTGTTGCTGAACTGACTGGAAAAGTACCTAATGAATTATTTTCATGTCAGAAAATAAGAGTCTAGCTGCTCAGTAATTAGGGTGATTACGATGCCGCGAACCCTCATCTGGATGATCTTTAATGTTGGCAATTGTATGAAGGAAAGCATGGTTAATGAAGAAGGATCAACACAAATTATTCGGTATCATTTTATGACAGCGCGGGCACACTACTACAGTTAATATTTTGCATGTCATCTAAGGGAAGGAAGGAGTGTACTGATAAATAATTAATGTATCGTAGAATAAGTATTGCCAACCTGCACTGCATGAGGAGCCATGATGCAAAGCATTACAGTAGGTAGGTATGGCTCTTGTCATACGGTGCACGGCTTAGATATCCCCTGGTAGGTTGAGAAAAGAACATTCACGATATAATTACGCATCACATGATTACTTTCTATTCTTAGAGTTACCTCATAACGAATTAAATTGTGCCACGATTGTTCTGATATCGAGGAGGGCTTGCCACACTAGCATCCAGGAGCGGTAAGATGTGACCATTTCTTTTTAGCTAGTAGTCTCATAGTACCTACATACTCTCTTGTCGATTAAGTAAAGAATTGGATGACGATATTGGATCTAAAGTTATTTATCTCTCGCTATATTTTTTTGGATTGGTGCGTTATTTTGTTCTGCTTTTTTTATATGAAGTCACAAATACACGTAAAAGGAAATACAGAGCAAATCCCTTTGGCGTTTACCGTATATAGTATTCAGGTACTTAGTTGAGTCTTCGCTGGTAACGATGTACCGTATTTCTTTTTACTTACAGAGTTCGATGGAACGACGCTGCTGTGCCGCGTGTGTGGTGACAGATCCTCAGGTTTTCACTACGGTGTCCATTCGTGTGAAGGCTGCAAGGTGAGTAGAAATGGCACGTATATCTTTGGGTGTTTATTTTCGGGTACAGTTTTGTTTTGCTCTATAGGGTTCTATTCTTTTGTATTAGAAATCTCCGTTATACCAGTGGTTTTAATGTTCTTACTTGGAGACTGGGTTAGGCGTACGACCCCCCTTCTTTCTAGACATTCTTTGTGTCGCCGACGCTCATGTAGAATTGTGGCTCGCGTCTTGGTCAGGCGGGTCAGCTTTGTGGAACTGCGTGTGTGACGTGCTTGGACTCATGGAGAAGGTCTCATAGCGGAGGTGCAAGAAAAAAAACCTAATGGGACTTGAAGCTTTTGAGTTACCAAAGGTTTGGACTCTAAAAAGTCCAAAACGTCCAATTTAGGGGCGAGCCAGATAACCATGACAGGGCTTCCTGCCGATGTCTAACTTGGATTCTATGAAGACATTCGAATCCAGGCAGAGGTCAATTTGATTGGTTAACTTAGATTCCCCATGCAACTTCTTGGAACCTCCGTATTCCTTTTCAATAGTTATTGTCTGCATGCGAGCGGGTACCTGCATTCTTAGTGGTAATAACTTTGTTTTACGATAGGGACTTCGTTTATTTCGTTTTGCTCTTCACGAGGGCACCGCAGTCTGGTGTTGTACAGTAATTGCAATTATTACGTTCAGTTATTCTGTGTTTGATTAGTTTTACCGAACTGTCACCCTCAACTGCTGCATCACGCTGTTCGGATACACAGGCAGTAGATAGGCGTACTACCGAATATGTTTTCCTACTTCCTGATTTTGTTCATTATCACCCGCGAACGAAGTGAGAGCGGTGATAATGTTTTCGTTGAAGATTTAAGTATATGTATATACCTGTATATTTATCTGTTCGCCTCAAAAAGTGGTCGAAGAAGTTGAGCAATGTTCACAATTTTTTGTAGGGAGTTTGGGGGGTTGACCTAGATGTGACCCATGCCAAAAAAACTAGGCCTAGCTGGCCATAAAAAATGACAGCGTTGAATTTTCTTCCACCGGAGCGAATTTGTTTCCACCGCGGCAGATCGTCTGGTGCACTGGGCATTCTATTTTTTCTTATGTTATTATTAAGGAGGTAAGATATTAGGGGCGTAGCGTGCTAACTTTATTGCACACAGCATTCACATGAAAAACTAGGATTAGCTCGCCATCGGAAAAGACTTCCTTGAATTTGCCCCCAACCGCGGGTGATGGTCTTACGCCACGAGGCGTTCAAGTTATATGTGCTTTAGTACTTCTCTGTACTGACGTACACCAAGATGAAAAAGAAAAGGAACTCATGTAAGGTCACACTAAGTTTCACTAAAACTTAAAATTTTTTTGTAACTTTAGCTACCGTTGTTACAAAATTGGTGGCAACTACAACCCGCGATGAGACAACTAACAACGCTCGTGCTAGCGCCCGCCTACGACCAGTGGACGACGGCTGCCGATCGTTGGCCTGCACTTGCCTCTCCTGTGTAGATCAGTCATGGCTTTTTTAGCTTGAGCGCGTCTCCGTGACCTTGACCGCGAAAACGATTGGGAGGTCGACCACTCATTGAGGTCCGGTGTTTACTCATCGGTTTCTGAACAATAATTACAGGGATAACTAGAGCACTATGAGAGCGCATACCTCCACCAAACAAGGCAATGTTACCGAAAAATTTAAATTGGTTTTGAAATTGATTTCTTTTTCATTGGCTCTAAAATCTGGTTATTTGTTCCTTTTGTTAGTAATAACCGCTTCTGTCATTTTCTATAAGATCCGTCCGTAACTTTTTGAGTTATGTTTTGACAAAATTAGTCAAACAGACAAACCGATAATCTCCAAAATTTGGTCATTTGTGGCAACATTTATAACAAATCCTACAAATTTCATGAAGATCCGTTCGTAACTGTATGAGCTATGTTACTGACAAACATTATTGGAACACACAGACGAACTGATCCCCAAAAATTGATCATTTATGTCGTTTAACATTTCTAAAGATTTCTGTGAATTTCATAGAGATCCATTCATAACTTTTTTGAATTAGCTATATTGCTATCAAACATGAAATCAAACGTAGAGACAAACGGACATACAGATCATCACAAAAATGTGGCCATTTACTCTTTGTGATATATCTAACAATTCGGGTAAATTTCATAACAGTTCCTCCATAACATTTTGAGTTATCTTGGTAACAAGCAAAAAGACATAGACAAACTCGACAAAACATAACCTCCTTGGCGGAGGTAATAATGTCGGTCTTCAGCACGTTGAGACGAGTAGGCTACCTGAACAGACGCGTTCTTGTCGTCCCGTCCCTTTCATTGATGACATGATGCCACTCATGGACTGGTGGCACTATTGCAGTTTCAGCACCATTTGTTGTTGTTATTATTATGTGTGAAATGAAAATAGCGAGGCCATTAAGCACAACGTCTGTCATACTTTTCATGACCTGTGGTTAGGTAAGTACCTTACTTCAGTAATATTGTGAAGCCTGTGAAATCGCGGATTTTGTGAATTTCAAGGATTTCGTGTAATTACGCTCCGCTCATTTAAACGAACGTTGCCTCTCTTACCTGCTAAGTCCAAGGCTAACCTTGCGTTCAGTGGCGGTCGAAGGCCTAACTAATATCCATCTACCCGCTTGTAAGGGTTAAAATGAGTGTTTGTGTTTCATCTCTGGCATGTTTAAGATTTTTTTTTGCTCGTTCGTCCCCACAGCTGTAGGGGCTGGCGTGAACACTGGCGAGAAATGGATGTCAAATAAAGATACAAAAGGGCCGTGTCGTGAATAGGAAGGTTAGTGGGTCGCAGGTCATCTGGTTCGTTCCGCCGACGGGCACTGTGCTCGGTTCTGCAGTACACACGACCGTTGGGTCCATTGGACCCGTCTGCGCCGGCATCTTCTATTTTTGGCTTTGAAGGCAAGTGCAATATGTAAAACTTGGGCTTGCAAGTATACTCAGTTACATCTTAAAATACCTCGTCCTCGTTAGCATATCTTGATATCATTACTTTAGTTTCATATCACAAATAGGTGCAGATTACCCACCGCGCTGTTAAAATTTGATCACTTTTGAGCCTAGGTATATTCTTTTCAATTTGAGTCAGCCTGGAAAATATTTCATCTCGCGTTTACGACTGATTGCTGCTGATAGATTTACGTCTTCTTCTTCATATATAACATTTTCAGCTGTGGTTATTCGCTGTCGTGATACCACTTCACTTTTTTATTTTTTTATTTTTTATTTTTTTGCTTTGGCGTCATCCTTGGAGTCTGTTGTTTATCCTCTCGCTACAGTGCTTCCTTCTTGGCGATTTTTTTCCATTGAGAATCTATTCAATTATTTTCACGTATTTTTATTGCATTTACGCTTCTTTCCTTTCTTATCAACATCCATTATATTAAAGTTTGTTTCTTCTGTTGGTTGTCCCATTGTTTTCTTATGCGTATTTCGTTGCTCTTGCGTTAGGTCTTCCTTCTTGAGCTTCTTTACGAAGTCCTACATTTTACTTCCATCCTATTTCTCTTCACTCTCTGTGGGCTACAGCAATAGCTGCTCTTGCCAGGTCTGCATCATTGCCGCTGCTGCAGTGCTGCTGCTGCTGCTCCTCTTCTTGTTTTGCTTGTCGTTGGCTCTGTCAAGGTCACGAGGGCAGTGATCCCAACCCCATCTAGTGCGTCTCCCCAACAAACCCCCACTGTTGAGTGCCCGACCTCCCTTTAAGCTCTCCTTTTCCCCTGGCTGCTCTATATCTTGTCCTTGTTTTCCTTGATTTTATTTGGTCCTTGGTATTCTCAGAAGAAAAAAATGTCGCCTGTAAATATGAGTTCGCGATACTCCACATGGGCATTATCTTTGCTTACTCGCCAATGTATCTGCAAACGTTAGGTGTCTTGGTTAACGTACGTTATGAGCTGTAACTGAATCATATTATTCAGCTTTTCTTTATTATAATGCTCGATGTGTTCTTTGTGGTACTTACGAACTTGTAATTAACCACAAGCGAATGTGCTATGAAATTCATTATGTGTTCTTTCTTCTTTTTGAGTCCTTTGTTTAGTTTCAATTTAATTGTTTGCCTTTCCGGTAGCTTATTTCTTTTCAGCCGCTGTTGAACTTCAGCCATTGGTTACCTTTTTCTAAAAGCTATAAAGCCACTGTCGCCATTCTCTTCTATAACTTTGATAGACTGACAGGTAGCCTCGTTACAAGCTGTACTCGCTTCACGCAGTGCCTGGCTTACGGCTAATGAAATTTTTAGTTACTGGTATTCGGTATTAGTGATCTAGAATATTTTCAGTGCACACATTCTGGGAATAGTGTTGTTCATTTTTTATTATATGTATTCCTATGAGAGTTCGGATGATTTAATTAAGCATACTCCACTTCCTGTAAGGTTAGTTTAACTTAGTTATGGCAGTTTTAAAGAACATCGTATTTATGTGAGTTAAATACTGCCGGCAAAGAAGTGCAAGCTTACGAAATTTCGTGTGTGCAGTGTTTTCTTTTGCCGTTTTTGACATTTAATTACAACTATTATATATGGTAGTATTTTCTCAGACGCAGTATATTTTATTTAGATTTTGTCCTTGATATATAGGCTTTTATTTTAAGAAGCGCACCATGACTTATAACAAACGAAGACCACCTGCGTTTTGCTATATTACTTCAAAAGTCATAGCTATCGTACTTGAATTGTGTTCTTTTTAGCTTTAACACGATCATGAAGTGCGTATCGTGGATTGCAAACTTTCAAGAAGACCCAGCAAGAAACGTTGTACGGCAAGATTGCGAAGATTTTCATCGAACACCCGTGGCAGTGTCGCTTCTCTTATTTTCCTTTTCTGTACTGTTGTATCGTCAAGCATGTTATTCTTTTCAAAGTAACCATCAATATTGCTGCAGCATTAGAATGACAATCTTTCCTTCACCTCGCATATACGAATAACATAACCATGTAAGTCGCAGTTTGCGGTTTCTTTCGCTGTCTCGTTGCCATAGCAGCAAGCTTAGAGTATTTCAAAGTCCGTTGCTGCTAACAAATAAAATAAGTGAATGCTGGAGGTCACGTGTGTCGCGCGGCTCGCGGTGGTGGGCAGAGCGGGTGCGGCTGCAACTTCGGGCCGGGGTGGGTAAAGTCTGAACTGGTGGGTGCGGCGGGTTACGGTGGTGGCACTGGCACGGATCGGTCAATATCAAGAGGCGTACCCTGAAGTGACCTTCGCTGGAGAAATTAAAGAATGGCGGGAATGATGGCGTGGACTGCGTGAAGTGTAAGACTCACAAGGTGAAGTGTGCAGTACTACTGTATTTGAATTGAAATACAGACCTGAGAGGCCCGAAGGCACGCAAGCATATATACGTGCGTGCCGTGTAAACGGTCGTATTTGACTGAGTCCTACAGGGTGGTTTATCTATATAAATTGTGGTGCGAAGTAGCACAAGACCGCCATGACATATTACGATATATCTTAGGTAGTCGGTAATTAATGAGCTACACTTAAGTGTGAACAAGGTGTATCAAACATGTCCTGTTCATATGGGGCCTGACGTTAGCTTATCATTACCTTCGGTAAAAGCTCAAGTATTAACAATGAATATCTCCGCAGGATAGGCGGTTTTTCCCGTACTTCATTGTTAACAATTGCAATAGACCTTCTTTTGAAGTTGTCGGAGCACCGACTGTCAACACGTTCAAAAATCGGCTGGACAAGTACTCGTGGCAGACTCTCCGCAGCTGAGACTCCTGTTCTGTAGCTCGCTGTTTTAACATTTTATTTATGATTTAGGAGCAGCTTTCATTTTCTTCCGCACCCAATTTAATGTAACAGGGCAGCTCTACGACTGACCTTTCTTAAACACTCGTCCCATTGACTGCTGTTTTACGTCTGACGCCCGTGAAGTTGTTCCTTGGGTGATGGCAGGAGACAAGAGCTCTGAGTGAATCGAAGTTTAGCCTTTGTCGGCCCTCTGGAATTAGGCTTCTTGCTCCGTCTGTGGTCCATTATGTAATCAAATAGTATGAAATCTACACACCAAGGAGTGACAATAGGTAGTGGATTTTAAATGAGGTAACTAAGCTGCACACGCCATAACTTTCATTGCGCAGGGTTTGAGTGGGCAGTGAATGGCAAAATTATTCAATGACATAACAAATATCCCTAGCAGCCGTAGCCCCATTGTACTGCTCTCAATGTTGGCGAGCATTTCACCACCCCACCAGCTTTCCCTCATCTCCACTTGTTAACAAGTTAGTATTAAGTCTACGGTATGCAGGTGCCATGGTTAATTTACTGCGTCACTTCGTTTGAAGGGTTTGTAAGATTTAGTTTGATTGCTTTACTTCTGTGAATGCTAAATTAGCACGGAATACTTCTGTTCATTGCTTCCGTTCTTGCGTGTCTTCTGTTATTGATGCTTATTAAATAGGTATTGCATCCTTTGGTGATGTACAAGAGTATAATAGCGTTTTATATTTTTTATTTAGATTCAACTGATTGATAGTTCTGCGTCAAATGCTCGACATGTTTGCGGTGTAAAATACAGTGGTTAGGAACTTGATATTCCATTCGAAATAACATATTGTATTATGAATTTTCAGCATTATTCATTCACGATATTATATGTAGCTGCGCTTCCAGTTGTTGCATCTGTTTGAGTCAGCAGTAACAGTTTACTTTCTGTTTGGTATAGTAACTTACCAAATTTGGTCCCTATTACCCCTCAGGGAGCATACGATGGGCTTGAGGCCATAGGAGTAGGTTCGGCCATCCTATGGTATGCAGAGCAGAGACCCCAGGAAAGCCCTGTAGGTTGCCGTAGCTAAGCCTTTGGCGCGTCTTTCTTTCATGTCCTCCTTTCATCCTTCCGAAGTCATACTCCTACTACAGTTACAGTCTTCAGTTCTTCCTTACCCGACTCGCTGTTCCCATGCGCGTTGATCGTGTGCGGGAACGCCTTCGTGTGTGGGTTCCTTGTTTCTATCGACATACTGTACGTTCTTTCTTTCTTTCTCTGTGAGATCGCCTTCGTTATGAAAATACAGGCTTTAACTACCCGATACAATAATTTATCTCCATTACCGAACAAAGTATTTTGCACTGGCAATAACTATTGCAAATGCTCAACGTGATGATCAAAAGTTTGAGGTCGCAATAATACGGAAGGTCATCGCTATGATCAGTCGCTTTTTATTTATACAGTACTGGCCTTGACGTTACCTTGATGCGTGAGACTGTAACGCATTAAACGTACCGTACTGTAAGTGTTCAAAGTATTTATTGGTGGTCGTATTCAGCACCGAAAGTACAACGTCTTTTGCCGTTGAGAGCATTCATTTCTTCATCCGTTATTAATGCTAACCTTGGATAGCGGAGGTCGTCTGAGGTTCCTAACCTCACTCAATAATTTAAGTTAGGCCGACCTTGAGTTGCTCGCCACAGCGCTCTCAAGGTCCCTCTGCGCCTCTGGCTTAGCCGTGACGCCACTGGTGGCCTTGGCCTTGATGGCTGTAAGGCCGTCGCTGCCTTAAAATCTCTATTTGCTGCGCGGGCACGTGTTGTCGACCTCCATGTGACTATCAGCCAACACCGTCCCTAGGACTTCTCATATGCCGCCTCGCACCAGCTCATGTTTGTCCACATTTATTTTTATCTTTTATATATTTTTTCTTATTAAATCGACTGCCACTAAATTCATAGATTTTTCGTTGGACCTGGCGTGTTGAATATAGCTTATACGTCCTAAGCCTTAGTTAGGTGACGCCATCGGAAGCGAACGGCCTCCAAAAATGATGAAAGAGAGAAAATATTAAATGGTGAAAAAGGGTGAATTATGGAAAACTGAAGCACTCTGAGACTGCATACCTCCGCCAAGTAGGGCAGTGTTAACGAAAAACTCTAATTGATCCTGAAACTAGTATATACTGTTATCAAAGTTTACTATTTCTGACTCGACAGTAATAACAACTTCTGTAATTTTCTTCACGATCCGTCCGCAACCTGTTGTGTTACGTTCTGACAAACATTTTGACTCACATCTGAGTCAAACTTACAAACGGAGAAACTGATCATCGCCAAAACTTTGTTATTTGTGCATTTTAACATTTCTAACATTTCCTACAAATTTCACGAAGATCCCTTTCTAACTTTTTCTGAAGTGTTCCTGACAAACATTAGTGAAACACACAACCGATCACCAAAATTTCTTCATTTGTCTCTTTTAACATTCCTAACAATTTATACAAATTTAATGAAAATCTATTTTTAACTTTTTGAGCTATGCTTCTTACAAACGAGACAAAAAAAAAACCAAATGGACAACATATCAACACAAAAATTTGGTCATATGCTCCCAGTAATAACCCTAACAACTCCTGCAAGGCCTCTTCCAAACCATAAAGGGTGGAAGTCAGGCACTACAACAGTTTTCAATGAGCACAAGTGTAAAATAGGGCGACGGAATTCAAGTCGCCAGTAAGACCGAGGTCTTGGACGCTGCGGCTCATGCCTCAAAAACTGAAAAACAATTGAGTATAACATACATATAATATCACCTTAGTCCGGTCAATTTGCAGTTTAGGTCATTTTGTAATTTTAATGACTTATTTCGGTTAAATGATGCATGTTGAAACTTTTTCACGAATACACTTTACATCGCAAATCCTTAGTTTTCGAGATATTTGACTTTGAAGTTCCCATTGTTTTCCTATGGGGAAAAATAACCGGCGACCCCATAGGAACCTAAACTTACCTAGCCTAATTTAACCTAACCTATGTAAAAACCTATAAAAAATGGTTTTCCATTACACGACGCGAATGTGGTTATTTTTTTTTTTCATGCCTAAATTCACCTAAATTAGGCTAGTCAACAAAATTGTAAAATTCTCGGGATGACCTAAACTGCAAACTGTCTCTTAGTTCCACCATGATGTGAGCGTACCCATTCGTTATCTTTCCTTCTGAAGGAGTCCTTAGTAAAGTCAAGCCTCCAAGGAGGTTAGCTCTTCGTAATAGGTTATTACCTCCGCCAAAGAGGTTATGTTTTCGTCGTGTTTGTCTGTCTATATCTTTGTCTGTCAGTCACCAAGATAACTCAAAAAGTTCTGTACCGATTTGGATAAAATTTACAGGGATTGTTAGGTATGTTAGGGGGAACAGATGATAACCTTTTGGTGAAGATATGTCCATCCGTTTGTTTGTTTTTCTGCCTCATTTTTCTCAATGCCATAACTCAAAAAGTTATGAATGGATTTTTATGAAATTAAAATGAGTTGTTAGGTATATAACAAAAAGTAAATGACCAAATTTTGGTAATAATCCTATCCCTACTGAATCTACGTTTTACACGACGAGAGATGGGAGCAAAATCGAGAGAAAGCAAATTTTAAGAGATCTTGGGGTGAGAATACAAGATAATGCCACTTTTGAAGATCATGTGGC
>LQNS02001577.1:2278730-2289417 GCA_001587735.2 Parhyale hawaiensis | reverse complement strand
CCCCCTCCCCTGCACCACCGCCTGCCCTACATCTCTTATCGACTCGCACTGAGGTGAATGACCGCCAGCGCAGGCCTTACCTTCCCTCCTTAGGTACAGCGTACGAGCATGGTTGCATTCTACCTAAGCTTTTCAGCGCTTGCAAATTTTGTGTATTCTTCCAATTTAACGCGTGGCTGTCTGTGCGTGAGGGTGGGAGTGTGCGCCCACTGCTCAGGAGCGACTCATCTCTTGCTTCCTCACTTTCTCCATCAGCGACTTTCGCTGTTAAGGCACTCGTGTAATTGCAGCGGCGGTTAACATTCTTTGTATTGTTCCGAGTTACCTTTCATTTTCATCATTTGTATAGAATTGAAGTAGAATTCAAGCTAGGTAGTATAATATCATTTCACGTGCAAGATAGTCACTCAGCAAGAACAAATATTAATCGACGTTATTAATATTTATAAAACGATTACTATTATACTAAAACTATTATTGTGCTCGTCTACGCAGTGCTATTAACGGCCCTTTTGGATGCTACAATATTAGAACCGTTGCTCCATGGTCGAAAAAAAAAAACTCTGCAACTGCATGCTGAGCCACTGTCCGCAGAAGGACTTTCCTGCATGAGGGGAAGAGACTCGCCCGTCTTGTCTCTAAATCTGAAGCTCAGCCCTGTCGCGCTGCATTGTCGTGTTATCAAGCGAAACAATTTGAGGAAGGCAGTTTACAGCTATAAAATATTTGGTTTCCCGCGCACAAGCGAATACTTCCGCGGACTGCGTGCATCAAGCTTTATTTTTCAACCAGTAATGTGTTTCAGCAAGTATTCGTTTCTTCTTATATGTGAAAGTGTTACACGCCCAAAGAATATAATATTTAAAAACCAGGCTGACAGAGGTCTGAGTAATGCGACCGGATGACCCGCTGATCTTTAGCTCGAACGATCAGCAGACTATCCTCGATACGAAGAATATCTTATCTGCCACTTACACTGCATCGTGTAGTATTCTTGAGAAGCGGACACTGCCGGAGATGGGCTTGGGCAGCGTCCTGTCGTCCCATTTGTCCTGTTAGCCGCGCTTCCTGTCCAACCTCTGTCATTGAAATCCTGATATTTGCTTATTTTCCGTCACTCATCAGTGATTACTTTTCAGGCTTTTGATCCCGTCTACGCACTGCAATGTTGCTATCCATTGTCACTAAACTAGGGATCAAGGTAAATATTACTTTTCGGAACGCAGTAGGCCTATATGAGATATATCAGATGAGCATACTGTATAAACTGTTTAGCATTTTCCACGCAATCCGTACGAATTCTTTCACTTTGGAAGAGTTCTAATGACGGAGTAAGTACCTAGTAAGTAAGTCGTCGCTTGCTTAATAAGACATATATTTTCAGGCACTAATGCCCATCGGCAAATACGGAAAATATTAATTATAGCTCTTCGTAAGACAAAGAACACTTTTTTCTCGGAGTTCTTGCTCCTTGTCTATCCTGTTGGCCACTAATTTAGTACGGACATCCTGTGTGATGATTGGTGGGCGTGACTGTTTTTGTCTCCGTGGAGTGACACCGTTCGACTTCGCGCGATCCCTGGTCTCGTGAGATTCTCCTGCTGAGCTTCCTCGCGCTCTCAATTCTAAATTTATAACGTTTGTTTAAGTTGTTTTGGCTAGCGTGATTCCATGATGTTTTAGGCCGTGCAGTAAAGCGCTTTGATTCACATGCCACTGCTCACGCTAGCACTTATTCACAATGGATTGTTGAGACTACAGCCGGCAGGCAATTCACGAATACCTACCTTTACCCGCATGACAATACGCGGTCTCTTCTAGGACACAATAATAACGTCGTTACGAAGACGTCCCTTAAGAACTATTTTATTTTTTCGTCCATGTCTGAGATGTAAGCACGGTAGGTACCATCGCTTGAGCCTGTGCTTGTATTCCTTTCTGAGCCAGTGCTTCTAAACCCTCTCTGTAAGTCTGGTCGACAGTACGCGCCACTTCTTCAATGGAGATAGCATTTTTATGCAGTCTCAGTTTTCGCGAAAATACTTGAGCCATAAAAACACAAGTTTGTCTGGGTAATAGGGTTAAGCCGTGATCAATATAGCTTGAATTATTCTTCAAGCAAAGTCGTATATAGACTACTAATATAATTATATAATGAAACGTTAAATTTGGCGGCGGTGGAAAGATTGGGTGGCGCTGTCTAACGTGTGGCATTCTATTTTGTTAGCTGAGTAGGAAGTGTTGCTATGACCGAGGTGTTACCAGTTTACGAAATGGATGTGTAGTTACCGTATTGTTTTTTTGATATTTGCTTAGCGGCGTATATTAATAGCGTCAAATCGAGCATTATCTCACCACATTTTGGCTAATTAAATGAAAGTGCTGTGAAAGCTGCTGCAGGGGAAGATATGGCTACCCCAAAACATGCCGCGGTAGGCGACAACGACCATACTAGGTTTTACGCACCCTGGGATTCAATTGTTATTGAAAGTGTATTGTTGCCGTAAGGCCATGAAAGATCAGTTATATATAATTCATATTTTTTAATTATAGCCGGGAACTAAGAATTTGTTGAGTTCTTTCTGTAGTCTTTCTTGCAAATCAACTAGCCTGGACCGTGTCAGTAGTCAACTTCGATAGCTAAACATGCCGGCATATATGTGCCGTCTTATTGTATTGATACTATCAACAGTTGCAATTTGTGCAGTTGTCTTTAGAAAATTATTTGAAATATTTCATAGTAAAAGGAAACAATGACAGGATAACTAGATAAACGAATGCAATGTTTCTTAATTGAATGTTGAACTTTGTATAAGTAATGAAATGTCAACGAAAATTTTAAAGTTTCTCCAACTTCAGGATTTTTTATCATCACCAAAATTGGCTCATTTGTTTCTCGCAACCTTTCTAGCAGATGCTGTAAGGTTTTGAGATCCGTCCGTAACTTTTCAGTTCTGTTTTTACAAAGATCAGCAGTTAAACATACATATAGTTGAACAGGCAAGCGCGGTGTCAGATCGTCCCAAAAAAAATCGGTCATTTGCTCCTCGTACATTCCCAACATTTCTTGAAAATCTCATGAAAATCCGTTAATGTCTTTTTGAGTTAGGCCTATGTTGCCGGAAAAAACAGGTACGGTAGACAAACAAACGGTTAAACGGATCTTCACCAAAAATTGATCACCTGTTCCTTCTAACAATCGCGGTAAGTGCAATGACGATCATCCGTTCATAACTTTTTGAGTTATCTTGGCGACAGACGCGCAACGAGACCAAACCCAGACAAACTGCGACACAACATAATCTCATCGACGGAGGTAATATGTGAAGTTAAATAAGATATGTCAGTCATGACGCCATTGAATATAGACAGTGTATTTGCCGATAAGTATTTATTAGATAATACAAATACTGAACAATATATTTAGAATGAAATAGAGTTAGCAGCAAACTGAAGGCCGCAGTAGCTTTTTTGGAACTAGTTTTTGTGCGGATTATGAAGCTTGTCAGTGCGAGTTTGGGCAGTCGTAGCAGCTTTACATGTACCGTGCAGTTGTCTGTACGAGCTCTGCCAGTAACAGTACATACTGCTTATTGTGCTACAATTTTTTTAAGATAGGCTATTTATTTTAGTCAAAATGGGCCTGCAGCCAGAAGTACCAGAATAGTAGTACTAAGATTGATCCTGTTTTTTATTTTGTACTGACTGAGCAAGCAGTAATCGTGGAAAGAGTTATAGCCGTACAACAGTCTGACCCTGAGGTGTTTGCTCTCATCTCACTGATATTTCTAATTTTTCTTAGTTGGTGGTGTTTTGCACTGTGCATGTAAATATGCCACTGTACGTGATTCATTTAACACTAATATCTTACTTCTGGACGAAATAAGTTTTTCTGAAAACTTCAATGGATATGGTGGAAGCTTGCTCTCTACGATCTACCAGTACTCGACACGCGCAGGATCACAAGCTTGTCACAAAATTACGTTAGTTTCCACCACTGCCCCACATTGTGGCAGCAAATAACTGGAACGGGTAGTTTGTGTTCCTAGCGTAGTGCGGCCGTACTTTCTTTTCTCATTTACGCTCTTACTTTCTTTTACTATAAGAGCGCAACTACGCCTGCAGCGGCGCAGGAACTCTCACTCACTGGGCGAGATCTCCGTGTTTTTCTTCAGCTCCGTTTTATCTTTGTGCATAATTATTCAATTGCCCCACGAATGTCTCCTAAAATCAACTTTAATTAAGTTCCTTGTGTTATTGTGAGCTGCTCCGAGGTGCAGGTCTCACGAATACGCCTGTGTGCGCACGCAGTTGTAGGTGTAGGCAGTATAGATATACTGTATAGAGGTTACGATATACACACTCCAGCGCCCTGCTTCCTTGCAATATGCATCGTCCGTTGTTGGCGTGTTCCATTCGCTGCTTCATGTAAAATACTCCCAATAGCTATTTCCTGCCCATGCGCTACATTCGACCAGTAATTGCATTCTTGTGTGATTATTTTTTTGGGGGTCTTTTCATTCACTATACTGTTGACGACCGGTGAATGGATTCCGGCTTTTACCCCATGATTGGGTATGCTGCCGCTGCAGGCAGTCGCACTCTCGACTAGTGTGCTATAAATCCTGTCGCAGCTCCGTGACGGCGCCGTAGTGACACGGTAGCGATGACAAACACTGTGGCCTAATTTTTGGCGAGCCCATTGATAACGATGATGACTTTACCCAGTGCAGCGTTACGACTCGTGTTGGTAGTGATGACGCTGATGGTGTGGTGTTGCCCAACACTGTCCTGCTCCAGATAGGTTAATGCCGCCTGTGTAGAGCGAGGTGAGCCATCGCTTGCCGTCCCTCGTTTGTGGGTCACTACCTCGGGTCGTTGAACTGCTGCTGCTGCTGCACACTGCGTGGTAGTGACGATGCCAGGTGGTGCGGCAAATGTAGGACGGTCGGCAGTGACGTCAGTTTATACAAGTGGCATTAATTTTCAGCAGTACTTTAGAGCTCCATTGAATGCATAATTTAGACTGGGCAACGTATTCAGGACCGTTGCGGCTGTTCGTGTGTGGAAAGTTTGAAATGGAGCTGCATCATGGGATCAGGTCTGATGGGTGCATGGAAGGGTGGAGTTGCGTTGTCATCTGAAGGTGCGAACATATTGATGGATTAAAGAGCCGGAGAGCGAAAATGTGCTCTCCAGAGAAGGGATGTAAATAGACTATGCGCTCAGCCTTTCAAATTTGGAACACGAGACTAAATTCAAGGATGTCGCCCTGACAGTTGCGTGGATGTTGCATCTACGTTGTCCCATTGACGTTGGTTGTCGGCGTTCATCCATATACGCTAACGTAACTTGCTCAAGCTCAGTTTTAGAAAATTATTTTCATAAATAATGTGTAGGGGCATGAAATTTCTGCAGTTAGCCTTTGCAGTTAAAAATTGCGCAGGATTATGTTATTTCAGTCGTGGCATTTGATTCAAACTAATTAAATTCTCACTTTTTCACCGGAATGATCGCATTTTGCGATTTTTCTAGCAGAATGACTGAGTTCGAGAGCTCGTCCCTCGGTCGGTCACCACAGCGACAGCTAACTGCGCTTAGGACAAAGTAGCCCACAGCGTGTGCCCGCACCACTGCGCTGCGTCGCTGCCAACCATTTTCTTACAATTTATGATCACTGTAGAAATAGCTGCTGAAGCGACTGTGTACCCGCCTTCAAATTAGTCTGAATGTATCTGATGTTGAAGCACAGGAGAAAGTTGCGCATAATATCAATGAAGATATAGGACTACATTGAAGTATGTTAAAGCTAGGTAGACTTGGGTGAATTCTAAACTGTGGAGTGCCTACCTGCTGCATTAGGGTGACACGTGGGTGATACTCACGTCCCTCCCTGCAGGACTCGTGTATACACACCTGCATCTGCAATTCAACTTAGTCACTACGTTCGATGCGTCTCAGTTGTGTGCACTCTGAGGTAATGACAATGCGAAACATTGGTTCCGATAAAGTGCTAACAACAATGTAAGATTTTTTTTTTCAAATTTTGGCATAGCCTTTAAAATACTGCTTCAAGGTTTTCGGGTCGACTGTCTAAATTGTCTCCAGGAAAGCAGGAAATTATTGAGAGGCAATTCATATGTCATTGAATTTCAACATTAGTGCAAGAATAATCCGTTTCATGTTGTACAGTTCAGAACATATAGTTTATAATTCTGAGAAGAAGGCACCTTCACCCAGTCACCCCATAGTAATATCGCTGCCAGTAGTCCTTAGCAGCCTCACCCATTGTAATGTCGCTGTCACTAGTGCTCAGCACCCTCACCCATTGTAATGTCGCTGTCACTAGTGCTCAGCACCGAGTGGGTAACATTACAGCGACAGTGATCACGAGTCGTGGGAGACCCATTGTAATGTCGCTGTCACTAGTGCTCAGCACTCTCACCCATTGTAATGTCGCTGTCACTAGTGCTCAGCACTCTCACCCATTGTAATGTCGCTGTCACTAGTGCTCAGCACCCTCACCCATTGTAATGTCGCTGTCACTAGTGCTCAGCACTCTCACCCATTGTAATGTCGCTATCACTAGTGCTCAGCACCCTCACTCCACGGCAGTAGCAGTAGTATCGCTAATGGTTACACTAAAGTCCCTGGCACGGTTCAACGTACAACACTTTCTCCCTCGTGTATCCCCGACCCAATTCTCACGCGCTCCTCCTCCTCCTCCTCATCCTTGTCGTTCGTAACGCCAGCGATCTCCGCCTGCCATACCAGCGTTTCCTGCCATTCACCACAAGATAACTTCTCGCACTTCGTAAAGAAGTATCAGGCTGGAACTGTTGTGCCCTCTCCCTCACCAATGTACACATATTCAACTCGGGTATAGTTTTCGTTTCTGTTGAAGGTTTTCAATAAATGCCGAGATAGATCTTAATTTTTTATATCATAATACGCTTTTCACTCTAGTTGCAAATACCACAGTTCATTGTGGAAGATATACCCAGTAGATGGCCCAAAAGGGGATGTGGAAATATATATTTTCTCAACTTAGCATATCGAATGTTGTAGTTATAATTCTTACAATTCTTTATTTGTGTTTGTTTCCTTACATATTTCTCGTTTAGTGTTTGCCAGCAAATTTCAACTTACTGTGACGCAGATGGCATGCAGCTTCTAAGCAACCTTGAATCTAAAACAACGAGTCAATCATCAATTACCTGGGATTTCATCCATTTCGTTTTATTCTCGACGAGGTGTCATTAAGAACTTGCTGTACAGAACATCCTCTGTGTTACTTATTCTGATGACTGTTTATTTGTAATTGCCTGAAGTTTTGCTTCACGGAGAGTTCATTGCTCCCTGGCTGACTCCTTCAGGCTGAGCCTGTCGACGCCCTCGATCTGCTACGACAGCTGGACAGCACTTTCACCTTCGTCTTCTGTTCCAGGGCCGCCTGCCCATACACTCGCTCTCCTCGTATACATTGTTGAAGGCATCGCTCTTAAGGAGAAAAGTTTTACTTATAAAATCTAAAGGTTCTAAACTCCGGTATAGATTTGAAATCCTTAAAAGCTCTTTATTGAACGCTTTGAAGGAACCTGCAAGGAAGCTTCGTAGAAGTTTCTTATTAAACCTTTTGCTAAATATAGCCTACTGGAAAATATGAAGGCACAACCCCAGGATTTGAGCTTGGATCACGTGGGACTATGCCCATGGACCTCATACGCTCGATTGTCGAAACTGGTAGTTAAGGCCAAACAGAGAACATTCATCTCAGAATAATGTGTAGTTCATTGTGCATGAATGTATTTATACCTACCTCATTCATGCTTATACGAACTGTTGTAATGTGTGAAACATACCGTATGTATTCAGTTTGTACTTAATTTGTAATAAAGGGCATGGGGTCTGAGACGTTATTTCTTCTTGGGGAAAAGTCTTGCCCGATTTTGCACTAAGGCGCAGTCTGTTAAATTTTCAAATATTTTAGGAATTATGGACTGATAGGCATCTGAATTAAATTTTGGAAGATACATCTTTAGAAAATTGTGAAGAACTTCCAGTACTTATCTGACCACTTAGCAACTGAGACATAGCGGCAGAAAAGCCGAAACAAAAATCATTGATAATTTGAAACGAGACGTACTGCGCGCTCGAGTGGCGCACGCGCACGAGCCTGTGCTACACCACAGGAATGGTTCGGCGCGATATAGACATTGTGAAATCAAATGTTTTAAATTTTTAATTAAAGGTATATGATTATTTTGTTAAAGTATGGAATTCGAGAGAGTGAATGTGATAGTACAGTACTAGTACTAGCTCTCACTGCAGTGCTAGTAAGATCGTCAGGGCTGCTTAATCAGTCGATGCACATCATCGCATTGAGTGGAAGTCTTTCATCATAGAAGGCATCGGAACTTTCTCACTACTTGTTTAAAGTCAATAATCCAACCGAGATATGCTCGGTGTTATTGTACTTAGTACGTAATTGAAGAATGGTGTTGGAAATATGGAAATTTTTCATTTAGTGAACAAAAGGAAGCTCATCTTAGACGCGGTCACCAATCACCGAACTCTGGGATGAACGCATGCAACTCCTCCTCTGCAGTCCCTGCGGAGATGAACAGCAAAATCCTGCATCTCTCGTGCTTGCAGCCATTGCCAGTGGCGAGCGAGTCTCCCCCTTGTTTCAACCAAGCTCATCTTACAATACGCTCTGTCGCATATCTGGCATTTTCATTGAAGTTTTAATGTCCTGGATTAGGACGCAGTGCAATCCGTAGACAGTGGTGCTTAGCCAGAACTCTACATCCGCCCATGGATTGAAAGCTATGCAGGAAAAGTGTAAGCTTCTGGTGTACCACAAGTTCTATGGACTTATAGCTGACCAGACTCTAATCCTTGTAGCAAGCAATAAACCCGGATGAGGCTAAGAAGACTTTGGTGTTTTTTCGTAACCGAATTGGGTTATTATTGATGCTAAAGTTAGTAAATAAACAGCTCATGCCATTAGTATTTCTTGGTTTTTACTTTTCTCTCACTTCATTAAAAAAATTGGATTTGGTCACATTTAACAGCATGTCATTGACCAAATGGTTTTCCAAAGTCACACTTGAAATTCAATGTATTGATGCCGTTCAGTTCTATATCCCTTCTGTCTGTTATGTGTAGTAGCATAGGTTTGGTTCACTGCGCTCATTTACTTTGTGTGAGTTGACCTCCAAAATACAGCGAATTCTATTTATGTACCCGAGGTATTTTGCTTATGCTTCACAGTCTTGTTTGTCATAAAAAATATAAAATTTTCATGTATTATTGTGTTACTGTTGACATTTTTCTAAATTGGCAATTCAAGCTTTGTAGATATTATAATGTTTCGACACAGGTTCGGTGGGAACGTCCCTGTGAGCCTTTCTTCATGTAGGAAGTACAGTATATTTACAAGACCTTGTAATCTAGCTTGGTATTTATTATACTTTGCGCGTGGCGTTATAGTGGCCAGTAAACAATATACTGTACTTCTATTGCACTGCAGTCAGCCGGGACTTGTAGGTAGTACACCGACTCTTTGTAGCGTCATCGCCGCCCCGAATTCCCTTGCTGTAGGACAGCGAATGAGCAGTTACTGCGTTGAGGAAGAGCAAAGCAGGAATTTTAGGACCCTTCTAGCAGTGAAAGCCAAAGTGAGACCAAGGCCTGCTCTATCTGTACGGTCTTTACCACATATGAATGTGGTGCCCAGACCTTCCTTGCTTCATACCTGGAGCTGTTTCAACGTTGCGTGAAGTGTCATCTTTTAGAAGATCCTATATTTTCTCAACATTTTGTTCATAAAAATAGCTTACAGTCGAAAAATGATAAAGCTGCTTACACGTTATTAATACCGCCTGTTTAAATATTACTTTCGGTAGCCTTTTTTATTAACAAAGTGCAGTTTAGGCTGCTGTTAAGAGCTGCTTGCTGTTATCTTAATTCTTGGTTCTGGCAATAACCTTCATATATTAAGAAACAGAATGTGCACGATCGATGCCCTCGTGCTTGCTCTTTAGATAACCGAAAGGTAACTTTGATGTACTGTCCAGCTGAACATATAGCTACCTCACATGTGTAACGCACTAGCACACTTGGTGCCGCTTGTGATCACTTGTTTCAATATCTGTCCGCCCCAAGTGTACCAAATCCGATTGATAGTACGTGGATGAGGTGAATGTCCTGAGGTGACCTTAAACCCTAATGCATATCGACAACCTCCATGTGTTCCTGCTTGCTATAGTTCTCTCTATGGAAATTGGTCGCTTGTTCCTCTCAACTATTCAGGACTATCTTCGAAATAACAGAAGTGTAATGCTGGGGAAGTTTTCCACAGATATTGCTTGCATAAGCTTTTGAAGTGACTTGCAGCTAAATTACTTTTTAGTTGACTTTACTAGCTGCGACAGCAGTTTTTCAATCGACTTGCCATGAACACGGATGTCTACTAAAAAAAGATCTAGCAGTTGAACTTTGCGTCAGAACTGAGCTACTAGGTACGTGCATATTTACGCTGTTACATAGTTTGTTATTCTTCTTTCCATACTAAAAATTACCGGTATACTTCGGTTTCTAATTCTTCCATTAGTTTCATGCGAGATTTCTAAGCTAACCTGTTGGTATGGTCTTTGTTCCCTTTAAAATGTCTACCGCGAGG
>LQNS02001577.1:2267542-2278720 GCA_001587735.2 Parhyale hawaiensis | reverse complement strand
ACTAGGTACGTGCATATTTACGTTGTTACATAGTTTGTTATTCTTCTTTCCATACTAAAAATTACCGGTATACTTCGGTTTCTAATTCTTCCATTAGTTTCATGCGAGATTTCTAAGCTAACCTGTTGGTATGGTCTTTGTTCCCTTCAAAATGTCTACCGCGAGGTAGAGTCTCGTAGATTGCTGGAAATGTACGTCTTATCCGTACTCGTAAATACTTGTCTGTGCAGCAACCTCACAGTCTGCATAATTCGGCACTCTGACCTGGCACTATACGTCAGCGAACAATCACGAGGTCCTTCATTATGACCTCAATTTTCTTTTACCTCTTATTCGCTATGTTCTCCACGTTGCTAAGGCTGTCGATTGACGCGAGCTCATTTGGAACCTGAGCCCTCATCTCCTTATCGTAATACCAAACCTTTCCGTCGACCAGTGTCAGCACTTAGCGTTCTGTAGACAAATCTATATTTGTAAGGATTCACTATTTAATTAACGCGATAATTAGACTGAATCTTTTACCATATTTTTCTATAATTTCATTTAAATAATTTGAGTCACACTTGGATAAGTCTGAAGCACTTTTAACAGCAACGATTTTATGAGAATAAAAGTTAATTTCTTTATATACTGTTAGCAGTTTACAAAATGTATCATTGAACGAACCTACTGGTGAGATTGCTCCCACCTTTGTTTTCCTAGGCTATCATATCTGATGGAATACTTTCACCTGTACGCCTGCGTGTACGTAGGTACAAGTGGGACGGAAGAAAGTGTCAATGACGAGGCAGCGGAGGAAAAGCGAAACTCTGCTGCTCCAGGAAAGGCGAAAGTTACTAGAGAAAGTTGAGGGGGAAGAAAGTTGATCTGTGAATGGTTGCTGCGTAGGTACATACTATATATACTTCCTCGATGGGCACATGGTTTCCAAGGGAAATTGGGGCTCTCGACCCCTCTGTTTCATTGGGAGTCGCTTGTCGATTTCTCCTGAGCAAGAGTAGTTGGGCTCAGTTTAACCTTATACGAAATACTTTTTTCAACATCGTTCCAGTTTGCAAGTAATGAACTTCAAAGACCAAATGCTGGACGCACGTACTCTGGTTAGTCCGTTGAGGGGTCAAGCATGTGAGATGCGTGTTGTTTGGTTTAATAGTAATGGCATACGGCATGATTACCTTCATGTGTTGTGCTCGTCACTAATATTTACTCGCAACCAACTGTTTTCTACATTTCTTTAGAGTAGTTGGTGTCACTTACGATTCCGTGAAACTTTTGAGAAGCATTGGAATATGCTCGTCAAGGTATCTGTCCTTGTCCCTTACCTCTTCCAAAAGGATTGCGTATATAAAAAAGGCTATTGGGCAACCAACGCAGCAGCTCTTTGGAGACGATGCATTTTGTGTCTTTGCCGTGGCCTACTTATGCTGCGGTGAGCTCATGAAGCAGAGACCGTTTTTTTCACCTGCTGTCTTTCTGTCGCATCCAATAAAAAAGTCCTGGAATACTCCAAGAGGCTGAGAGTCACGTGGAGGCCGCTGTGGCGCTCCCTACACGTGACGCCTCCAGTCGGCTGAGCCTTTCTAGAGCTCCTGCACCTGCACATTTGCCCCTTTTCTGTGCTGCGCTCAATGTGAGTGGTCTCCTTTGCTGTCCTGCCGAGCCTATTGCTTTGTGGAACATCTCTTCCGCAATGCCACTCAAAGAGCGTGAGCGATACACCATATATTCTTATTAGTTCAACCGCAGCTATACGAACCTGCTAGCTGTGTTATTGTGCTCCTAGAGTAGGCTAGGATATGAGCGGAAACGGAAGTGCCGGTAATACTGAGCGATATCGATGGCTCTCTTACTGGCCAAACGCACGTCAACAGAGCTAATGAATTGGGGAAATCTCCACACTGACGTAGCCTTTACCTAGTCCACTTACGTGCATGATGAAAGGCTTAGCTTATGACTTCCATGTTGGTGCAGGAGTGGAAACAATGCTCATTATTTCGTATTTAGTGGATTGTGTACACTACTAGAGACATACCTGACTGAAGCTTATTTATTTACCAAGAAGATAAAATGATGCCCATGTTGTCCCTGTTCAGAAACGCTTTGAATGTGTGCAGTTGTCTTACCTGCCGTTTGCTTAACGCAGCGTTCTCTGCCATGTCAGTGTCTTGGCTTCTTATTTCGAGAGAGTGGTAGAAATGAGAGGGAAAGGTCTCCCTTGGCATACCATGGAGACATCGATGTTCCCTACCACTCGTTCATCCCTGCCACTCGAAAATGATTTCGAATCCTTCACTGTGCTTCTTCCCGCCGTGTTCTCGCTTCATGTTGTTCAAATCTATCTCGAAATTCTATTTGGTTTCTTCACACGACCGTGTGTGCATTACTGCGCTACACGTGACTATGCACACTGGACGTTGCTGGCCGATGTATGGTAGGAGAGTGGCTGCTGAAGGAAGGAAATGCCATCGTTACGGCGAACGGTCAGTGACCCGCCGATGTACTGCACGGCCAGGTCGCCTCAGCTGGTGAATAAGAGGAACGAGGTGGGTCATCTGAATCTAAATATACTGAGCATCTGCTGCGCTGCTGCTGGCGCCTCATACAAAAGGTGGTGGTGCTGCCAAGACGCTGCAAGCCCGCGGCTCCTATACAAGGAAACCGTACCTTCGAGTGCGTATACTATTTATTATAGGTGTTTTGCGCATTGTTGACATATGGAAATTTTTTGACATCACCGCCATTGGCCCGCACACTTTTCACTGACACTTTCCACGAATCAGCCGACACTGTATCAAATATGCTGCCCTAATTGCGAAGTATCTACTTTATTTTAGTGAGGAGCGTTGCATGATAGTAACTCTGTGAGTGCGGGGACGTAATGGTTGTTGATCACATATTGTTACTTGCTGTAGTGCTAAGTATGCAATTGCATAATTTAATTTAACGCTAAGGACATAGAAAAAAATTTGGTATCATTAAATAGCACATTAATTTTGACGCCGACAGTGTTTGTAGAACTTGCTCTCTACATAACTGCTCCGGATGCCATGCGTAATTCTTAAAAGCTGAAGTTGCTACAACTGCGCTGTCAGTGGTGCTCAAACAAATATATTTTTCAGTAAATGCGAAAATGAGAGTTCAGTGACATGGCAACGCTGGCCAACTATTTACAACGCAGATGCAACAAAGTTGCCGATGTGTGCTGTAGCCGCACGCTTGTAGTAAGAGCGAAAGCTGTCGCTTCCCTCTGTGGCGCAGCCCATTGCCTGTCTTGCCAGGTAGCTCACTGCGCCACCTGTATAAGCGCCTTCACCTGCCTTTCCTCTTTAGAAATCAAGTGTGCATTGTTGCTTTGCGAATGTCTACTTGCGGCTGACATTCAGTCACGTTGTTGTAGAAATCTTGTTTAAATCTACTTCTGTTTTGCCCTGCTGCTCAATATACCTATTGCATTGAGATTTAACTACATAGGAAACTGTTAGTGAATGGTCTCTCCGTTGCTAATTTTATGATCCCAAGTTCTGTTCCATAATTGAATTTGATGGACGTTTTTTTTACGGAACGCGCGTTTTATTGTTCAGATATTGTTGTACTAGTTATCTTCAGCTGATAAAGGTTATGGCATTGTACAATATTAACCGTAATCTTAACCTCGGCCGTGCAAGGTCATGCGATCGTTTTAGGTCGCGTGACGGCAGTCTCTTAGTCGCCAAACTGTTTGGTGTGCTCTGCGTATTATCTGCTCTGTGGAGGTCACTACGGCTTATTTCTTCCATCCATGATTGCTTAAAGTTTGTCAACCCTGCGGTAGGGTGGAAGACTTCTCGTCTGCTCGCCGCTAAACTCTTTCTTATATCCACCGTATTCTCTTCACTCGCCCATCAACGAAGCTGCCTTCATCAAACAGACTGTATTTTCGTCAGCTGTTCATTTATTAATTATATTCGGCTATTACTTTTCTAGTAGGTACGTGAGCCACTTTGGAAATAAATCATTTCTTTTTACATACCTAGCATTAGTTGCTCTCCCTGCAAACACATATTCCGTGTACAGCATGTATGTATCTCACATAATGTGGACTCTGTATTGGCTGCCCCGCCCCCTCAGGGCTACCCTTGCTGCCCCCCCCCCCCATCTGGGCTACCCTCGCTGGCTCCCCTCTGGTGGCGGAGCGGAGCAATGACCCACATGTAGGTCACGTGGGAGCGGGAAGGCGGAGGCATGGGGGGGAGGGGCAGAGAGGGGAGTGTCAGCTGTGTGACGGAGCTGCTACTTTCCTGCGACTGTGCGCATGTGCCCGCAGCTTGTAATGCCTTTATGGCTCATATTGCTGCGGCTATTACGAGTGCGTGCTGCCCAATAGCTATGTGCTGTACTAAGTATTCTAAACACTTCTTAAGCTGCTTGCGTTGCTACTTTAGGAAAATGTGTCTTCTATCTATAGGTACGTCTTGTATTCTATCGTTATGTATAGTTCACCTTGTAGTGTGGGAGCTATTTCTGTCTGCATTGTAGCTGCTGCTCTTGTATCTACTGTACTCTCACCTACTGATTGCATGCTCACGTACTTTACATAGTTGTGACTAATGCTTTATTCTCCTCCTTATCGTACCTTGACTACTTTTGTGCTCTCTGTACTCGGCCCAGCTGTTTCCATCGGTCATGTCACCCTGTTTTCTGTTGTGGTTTGCACTATTGTCTTCCTGTGGTTTGTACTGTTGTCTTCCTGGGGTTTGTACTATTGTCTTCCTGGGGTTTGTACTATTGTCTTCCTAGGGTTTGTACTATTGTCTTCCTGGGGTTTGTACTATTGTCTTCCTGGGGTTTGTACTGTTGTCTTCCTGGGGTTTGTACTATTGTCTTCCTGCGGTTTGTACTATTGTCTTCCTGGGGTTTGTACTGTTGTCTTCCTGGGGTTTGTACTATTGTCTTCCTGTGGCTATTTTCAATTTGGGAAAATTCCTCATCGCTGCAAATGGACTCGTTACAAATCGTTAACGTGAAAAAGACCACATCTTCACCTTGCCTTGCAGTTGATGACGAATTCAAAGTTGTTCACAGTACATCGTATACCCAGCTTCTATTCTGTGTATTGAATCCATTCATTTGTTTGTCATCTGTTAGTACAGGAATTGAAGGCGTTATTGGTGCCACGCAAACGTATTATAGTTTGCAGGAAGTGTTGTCTTAGAATTGTCTGCTCACAACACGGAAAGTCTGTGATAGGTTCATACCTTGTGTTTGCACGCACGGTCCCTGCAACACAGCAAGTCTGCCGCAGATCTGCATCGTCCTCACACATATCACGGTCCCTGCAACACAGCAAGTCTGCCGCAGATCTGCATCGTCCTCACACATATCACGGTCCCTGCAACACAGCAAGTCTGCCGCAGATCTGCATCGTCCTCACACGTATCACGGTCCCTGCAACACAGCAAGTCTGCCGCAGATCTGCATCGTCCTCACACGTATCACGGTCCCTGCAACACAGCGAGGCCAGTTCGCCTATCGCCGCCCGAGTCGAATATGGCTTGAGTAGCCTGCCTTTCTCTCCCACTCTGACATGCAACAAATAATCCTCAGTGAGGAGGCCGATTACTCATTACTGTTACTGCGTCCAGCGTTGCCCTTCACGCCCTGACCCAGGGGCTAGAGCCCTGTGTACCCGAACGGAAGCTCCTCTATTGTGGCGATACCACATGTTTCGCCTTCTTGCTTTGTTCTTACTTTTTACTATGTGGCGGTCGTAGCAATCGAGTGCAATTCTACTTGGGTTTCAGAAGAAATCCATTTTTAAAATTCAGGCGTTGCTCCATTGTCGTAAGAGCAGAGATTGGAACTTTGTGTGTGGATCGTTTATAAAATAGAATCGTTGTAGTGTTGTCAACAAAAGTTAATGAATGTCGCCGTTATGTGCGGCGTAGTAACTATTCAGTTCTAAATAAAAAATGATGAATTTCTTTAATCGCCATGTTCTATGGTATATAAAACTGTTTGGCTGGTACGTAGCTTCCTGCTACTAGTACTTGAGGAGCTATAGTGGCTACATACCACTGAAGCTGTGATTTGCTCGTGGTAACTAATGGTCGTCGGGAGTCGACACAGTCGTCGTGATCCAACGATGCTAGGCCAACCAGAGTAAGCGTTGACCGTCCTTACTCCTTGGACGGCGCACGCTCTCTCTTTTGGTGATGGCGGGTTTAGCCTTGGTGAAAGAGGACGCTTACTTAGTTCCTGTTGGCAAAAGCGCACATTTTCTCTTCGCCAGAGCTCGCCTGTGCGAGCTCTCCTTTTCACGGCTGTCGGTTTCATTTTTTGTGCCCTCTTTTACTGACCCTCATGTACCGAGGGGCTTCTGACGTGCTACTGATGAACACAATATTCTGAAAATATGTTCAACCGAATGGTACTGTGTGTACTTTTCCTGACAGAATGACAGAACACTGAAACTGTAACATTATGCTAACGTCAGTCTTAATAGAACAATGAGACCGAAGGTGCCACCTTATCTTCTCACCAGCAATAACCTCAACTCCGGGTGGCCAACACTTACTGGCCACTGCATACCGAGGAGGAATAGATTGCGTTATGCCAACGGAGCTGATTTCTTTTAGCTCGATTTCTAGTGAGATTCTTACTGTTGTTTTTCTGCACCCCTTGATGGTTGGAGCGTATAGCTATCGACATACTGAAATTATTGTGGGCACGAGAACCTTATTTTTATGTTGTGGGAACCAAAAATAAATAATTCTACTCTTTCGTTGAAGGCGAACAAAAATACTCTGTTTTCACTCAATGTTTTGATGGCAAACAATCTCTGTTTCCGCCCATTGATGTTACCGTATAAGAATATATATTGTCTGGCAAAGTACGAGCTGAGACTACTCAGGTCTGTGGTGACTCAGATCTCCTTATGTCTTTTAATCCTGAACTATAACGCACTCTGACTAAATTGAGTCTTGCCCTCGCGTACAGAACGCGTCATGCGCTGCGCTCGCTCCCTGAGCCGTCCGGAAACGCGCTGTAAAGTGTGTCCTCGTGCTGAATTTCTCACCTCGCCTCATTTACGGCACAATATTTTATGGCAATAACTGAAACGGCGACGTTTTGTGCTGTCACTTACCTACATTGATTTCCGACAGATGTACGCGATATTAGAGTTGTCGTTCAGTCCCACTGTCTTAAGATCTACTTCCAAAGCCTTGCAGTTTGCTACATAGCCTATTTGTATTGGTTACTGTACAAGCTGCTCACGGTTTTGGAATCGGACTACCTAAGAATAAATATAACCAATGACATCTTCAGTAAAAGCTAGGGCTTATTTTTAAGATGTGTGACGTCTAGGAAAGAAGAAAGAGGAACAATTTGAGTGCTGACGACTCGCGAGAAAATTTTGTTTTGTTGCAGAGAGCCATCTAAACTATATAAAATATCAGTATTGAAAGTACAAATTTTGCAAGCAATGAATCTCTACACTACGCCTTATGTATGCTAGTCATAAGGTGGGTTATTTAGGTCTAGGGTGGTTAGTTCTTCCCAAATTAAGTACCGTGGACTCGGGTCACCTAAGAGAGTTAGCTACAGGTAATTCTAATCCAACTTAAGCTAAATCTTAACAAAACAAGCTACATATTTCTTGGTGTCTTGGAACACCTATTGAAGTGTCTAGCAAAGCTCAAATTAACTTAGGTTCTAAAAGTGTTTTGACACCAGCACTGTTGCGCCTGACTGTACCTACTGTATGTTGTGCACAACTGTGGTCATTGCCCCCCGCTGCTCGCATGTTAGGCACTTCCTGACGCTGACCTCGTACGTTACACACCCCTGCATGCCAGGTCATCCGATCACCCTTGGTGATCGTGCGCGTGATCGGTGGCTGATTACGTGCTGAACATGAGGATCATGGTGGTAATGATGCAGTTACGGCGGACTTTTGAGCTCCTGGTTTACTTTCTATAAAGCAGTGATATAGTATCCTATACGTCGCTTATGGAAGCTGTCTCGGTTACGGCGGACAGATGGTAAAAATTAATAATATTCCTGAGACTAAAGAATCGAAGAGAAGACGCAGTAGCATTTATTCTGCATTTAATGTTTTTTTCAAGTCACTGAAAAGACGTCACGGTTGACTCGATGTTTACTTAGAGTTACGGCAGACATAGAGAATACACTAAGCAGTGGAACCAAAACGTTTCAATATAAGTTGCGAATATATTGGAATAAAGACCAAAAGAATCAATTCATCGTACTCAATTCAGTGTAATGCTACAAACTTTTCATTTGAGCGTAAAAACATCAATTATCATTAATTAGATTTACCGTACTTCCATTACCGTACTTCCATTACCTGCCATAAATGTTTGTTATGTGGATTGTAGACGTGCAATCTGATGTAGACGCCATGAACGTTTTCGCAATGAGTAGGTTGGAACTTAAATGCTTTCGATGGGATGACTTCGTGTATGTCCCCGTCCCGCGGCCAAACTTTTTGCACGCAGATCGTGACTTCTGCCCACGCACAAATGGGAACACACTTTTCGCAACCACTGATTCCGCTGCTCCGAGTCTTCCAATGTGTTGGGAGCAGCCGAAATCAGAAACCCGAAGTTCGTTAAACAAAGAAGGGTATCTTGGTGTTCTGTATTATATAGCCTTTGTACCTTTACCTTATGAATGAGCTTGAAAACTAAAAGCTATTGAACGAGATTTACCCTTCCCTTCTATAGATACGCAACGGTTTTCTTCGGTACTAGCTCCCCTCGTCGTCAAAAGTGAAGGCAGAGAACATAGGCATGTATCGTCAGCTATGTCTGTTCCTGCTGCCTGCTGGTGGTCATGATTTTACTACTAGGAACATATAGTGCACCTGCCACATTTGCTACTTCATCGCCCCATCTCGCTATGTAATAAAACACCGTTTGGTTGTTGCTCACAAGCTTGGTTAGTCTCTCCATCCTGAAGTGAAGGGTTCTAGAGCTAGATACGAAAAAGTTCATCCTCTGGGAGGCAAAGAAACCGTTGTCAATGATGACGAAAGTGAGGACACCTCAGAATCGAAACCAGTCGGGCTTTACCAAGTTTGATGCACTGCAGATGTATATAATATTCTGTAGTTTTCTATTAGCTGCACGTTCTTTAATTGATTGAGTTAACGTTCTCGTTGCTCATAATGTCCTTATCTTCAATGGAATTTCTTCGTAGCAATTGAAACTTTACCCTTAGCAGAAGTGAAATATTTTGTTATTATTGCTGATAAACTTTGATCTTGATGTGGTCATTGCTGGTAGCCCGATGAGTTTTTTTTCTTCCCCAAGGCAAGTTACCAAAATTAGTACCGCCTTTTTCAATACGCGTTGCTCTGGCAATGGGCTTCCTTATTTTGAATTCCACTCTTCTCGGAGGAAGTGTTGCCTCAATTTTCGTAGCAGTATACATTATCGATTGTTTCCAAGCGACCTTTCCGCCCGTCTTTATAAATGCTATAAATGAAAAGGCTGAATAGAGTGCAATTTTAAAATGTCTCAATATTTTTTTCATCTGAAAGGATGCATCTTCATAGCTCATCTCCGTAGATGCTGCTCGGTCTCGATATATATTTGAGGGGAATTGAATAGATTGTGCTGTATATTTTGTTGCAGTGGCAGTGTGCCTACATTTCACGAGCTAATTTAGGCGTATACTGCCGAGAGCACAGGGATGCTGCGTTAACAGAGTGGAGGTGGCGGCTTACGGTCAAGTTAAACGGTGCAGCGTTTTTTATTAGCAAAGACCGTGCCTCAAAAAAATTTAAGGTATCATCGCGATTTAATGCTGTCGTTCCATGTCGGCGCGGGCCACTATCATTAATACGTTTTTATTTCTGTATTTATTTCTTTAATGTTTCGCAATCATGAAAATACGCGAAAAGTAGGCCAGTTTGGAGAGTGTGGCGGTCCTGCCGCGCCTTTCTGGAAACCGAGAGGCGAAAGTTAAACCAGGTTGCGGATGATTGTAAACGTGAGGAAGCCTCGAATGTGAGTGCGTGCACGACTTGCTTTGCCCATATTGAAATTCAGGCCCTGAATATGTCTGAAATAGCCCTCATGGATCCTGATTTTTTACATTCTTTACACATCAATATTTTATATGCCTGATTTCTTAATACGCAAATTGAGTTGATGAGCAACGAAGCAGAGGATATAACCTTCTTCAGAATACAGTAGATCAACCACAAAGCGGTACGAACCAAACAGAAGTTTCGATGCAAATAAGTATTTGAAACATGTTGATCTTGGCAGAGCAACTACCTAGCTAACAATTCTGCGTAGATTTTACGTGCTATGGACGTTGATCTGTGGACTCCAGATAACGTTGTTAGCCCGTTGTGACCAGCATGTTGTAAGACAACGCGCTGACCACGTTATGCCAAGCTCCATAGCTACCTGACGACATTGTTAACTCAGCTCAGCATGTTGTTAGCACATCACATCATAACGTGCAAGGGACGTGTCTAGCACGTTGTATCACAATGTGCTAAGGACATGCCCAGCACGTTGTTAGTACGTTGTGATACGACGTGCTAGCAACGGTATCTGGAGTCCACAAATCATTGTGCAATAGCACGTTGAGCCACAGCTCACAACGTTTGATTTTGCGTTGTGTGCTAGCTGGATATGCTGTAGACCAACCGGGACCCTGCCCAGTCATTATTATTATTAAAACTTCACGCTCGGGTCACCACGGACAGGTAGTACAACCCAAATGAAGCATTTTGTTTCACCGGTTAGCCCGAAACTCTGCTATAGAAAATCCAACAAAAAGCCATTAACAGCTGTCTTGAATGCCTGCAGGCCAACACGACTGAAAGCTAATGCCGGCAATGAATTCCAAACCTCAACAGACCACGGCACGACGTACCGACTGAACTGACGAGTTCGGCAACTAACATTCTCCAGAGTGAAAGAGTGCCGTCAACCGCAGCACGTGTATTCCTCTTAATGACCTTGAGGGCAGGGACAGAAGAATAAAACCAATGTCTCTCATTGTTGTACACTTCATGAAACATAGAGAGTCCGGCCACCCCTCTCCTATGGGACATATTCACCAGATCATTTTCAGCGCAGAGCCTGCTGACTAAACTAAGTCTGTCCAGCAGGCGCAATTAAGTTACCGTCAGCCGCTGAAGCTCAGACCGGTGAG
>LQNS02001577.1:2245713-2259895 GCA_001587735.2 Parhyale hawaiensis | reverse complement strand
GGCTGTCCTTAGGAGCACGACTATGGTGCGTTAGTCATTCCCGCGCTTAGTACTTTAGCTGTGCAGCAGGCTGTCCTTAGGAGCGCCCATCGCTCCGTATTAGGCATTAATGATCAGTGGGCGAGAGGAGCAGAATCTGGGTTACTTAAAGGACACGCGTCTCTAAAAAACGCGGGGTCGGAGAGGGCAGAGGGGCATGTGCGGCTTGAGGGTCACAGGGTCGGTGACCTGCTGTGGCCTGCCTTAGACCAGAGTTGCGTGTGTGCCCACCGTGGGTGTAGGTGGTACTGTTGGTCATGACTTCAGTGGATCTGCCCATGAATTAATTCTGCGAGCTGCACTGTGGATAAGCGAATTATGTGCCATTGTGATTGGTACAACACTTGAGGCCGAGTCAAGTTTAGTTTAACCGAGGCGACCTGACAGTTTTTCCGCTAGACAGAACTCTACCCGCCGCAACGTCACTGCTGGCTTCCTTTGTGACGTCATTACACACGAGTTCGTTCTTCGTTGGTGAGCGTTGTAGGTTGTTAACGGATGCAGTGACCCTTCGCCACCACGGTTCCCGCTGTATCGAGAAGCGCAGGAACACCATGCATATCAAGTTGACTTTTCCTATTTAGCAAAGGCTTCTCATAAAACCTGATTATCACGAACGGAACCGATTGGCTACATACCTACATAGTTACACTTATTGATCTAGTCGTTGTTTGTAACTGGGCAGTCCTCACCCTGTGCTGTCTATTTAGGATTCACATCAGGTCGTCCCGGTAGTTTTTCGGCTTTATCCAATAGCTTTAATAATCGGTACGGCTGGCGTAGTAATATCATCTGCCGTATGAAAACTGACCTTATGCTAAAATTACTGCTCCTGAATACTAGGGGAGACCTTCAGGGCTGCTAGAAACAAACGCGATAACGTTTTTAAATTCGGCTGCGTTCCGATTCATATCCGTACGCTTCACAATCTAAAACAACATGGCTATGAAGTGCGCCCAATGATGCGAAGCTCACTCTGAGCCGCTTCGTTATATAAAACTGGAGATGTTGCGTGTACAGTAGTTTTTGAGCAGAAATGAGCATTACGTTGTGAGGTGATCGCTCGTGTAAGCCTTCTGATGTGTTGGTTCATGTGATGATACTCGAGAGAACGAGACGTCTCCATGTTGTGGTCCAAGTGAAGAGTGCTTGTAAATTGGATGATAGTTTATCTGGGGAATAGCGATTGAGTTTTAGTAATTAAAAGATTAACATTATGGTAAATTATTATCAATGTATTTGACAGGAAGCAGCTACACGAGAATGCTCATTATCATTTTATGTGTTCTCTGTCTTAATTTCGTCAAAAAGAGAGATTACGATTTGCTGAAGTTCTTTTTCCGTCATTGACGTCATCTTTGCGTCAGTACCAAATCAAATTTAGCTGGTTTTCTTCAGCATCTTTCACAGTAAAGTATTTTAAATACTGATGAGCCCAATGTTTCAATGGCTGAGGATTTTCTCACAAATTTTCTCATATTGTTCCCGCAGCCAACGTAACTTGTCACCACTGTGTGGTGACAAGTTATGCATACGTCTTTTTTTTTTTCTTCTTCTTCTTTGAATCCTTGGATTCGTGAGCGTAATTTTCAGTGTATATAGTATTATTGTTCGACGGGCTTTAAGTTATCTTCATACAAATGTTGCCCATACTTACTTGCTTTCATGGTCTTTCTGAAGATCATGTTACCTCCTATGAACTTGGCTTCAACTAAATATGCTTGCTGTATCAATTGGTTCACACTAACAATGGCATAATGGTAGTAAGCGCGGCTTTGCCGATGTTTGCTACTTAACTGTATCACTCTGTTAACATTCGGTAAGAATGCCTATACGTACCTACTCCTAGAAGTAAAATTTTCTATAAATTTGCGGTATCACTACTAGCTGAAGCGTCGTCTTAACTAGAATTTGTAGGTATCTTCATAACCAGTTTGCATAATAGCTCGAGTATGGATCGTTTTTGGCTAATTACGCAGAGCTCGGACCTCTTCCACCGTACCACGCATTGAAGTAGCTAGAGAAGTTGCTAGGGTTGAGGACGAGGGAGACCTCGGCTGTCTCCTTTAGGGGGAGAATCTCTCGGGAATGCTACTGGAGCGATAGCCTTGGCCTCCATTGCTTTTTAAGTTCTTCCCGTGCTAGAGCTCGGCCGCATTCTTAAGGTTAGTTTCTCCGGCTGACACCCTCACAGGCTCAGTATTTTAGTTCATAAGTAGTACTGCATTAAAATATGAGCAACGTGTATGAGAAGCTTGCATCGAGGCGTCGCATGCATGTTACATTTTAAAATACCTTCTAAAAATGCTGTATGTTCGGAGGTCGGTTAAAATTACTCCCTTAGCTAGGCGGCTAGCAGTTTCTGAAATTTGTATCGCCATTACTGTTGGCTATTTCACTAACTTTGTCCAACCGTCGAAACTTACGCAAGAACTGCACGAAAGCTAAGGGCAAGTGTGCTGACACACGAACCTCGGTCAAGTTTAACTACGGCATACCCAGGCAATGTATATGTACCTGCTGAAATGTAATGGGGTGTCAGGGTATACAAAACTTCGGGACAACAAGGTCATTGCTTTAGAAATAAGTACTTGTTTGTAGAAAATATGTGCGCGGGACATTGTAAAGGCGAGCTTTGTTTGGTGTATCCATGTATTGTATAGCATAACTTATTGGGAAATTTCGGCTAACGATCTAACAATAGGTGTGTCGCAAGTATAGTTAAATTCATGACTACGGCTCTTCATGATCTGCAGAACTACGTAAAATTATATTAAGAGCAGCTATGTTACAGAGTTTTCCAGTGAGGCATCAGCAGCTAAATCTGGACTGGAAGTATTTGCTTGGGAGCATTTACTATGTCGACATAAATAAATTAGTGCATATGGTGTCGAGACCTACCGTGTCCGCAAGAACTCTTGTGACTACACTTCTCAACTTGAGTTTTATCAAAATTTACCGTATTTTGCAGTAAGATTAGTTTCTAGATCTCCTGAACAATCAAGATTAAGGCGCTCCAAGCTTAAGATTGTTTTAGCCCTACCAACCCTCTTATATTGAAAGAATGCTTTAAAAAAAATAACCAACAGTTTGTAAGATGTTAAATGCCAGTACCCATCGTGTGGTTGAAAAAGTATCGCCTGAACAACATCTATCATATACTATTCTGAGAAAATTGCTGAAGCTGCAAAAAATCTTTCCGAGAATGGAAAGAACAACAACAACTCAGTCTTAGCTTCACGATGCGAAGAAACCGGAATGACTGAAATAGGTAATTGTTTGAAAATTATTATTGAACGACACAAAATTCATCGAAATCGAAAGTGAAATAGCTAAATGTGTATGTATAAAAATTTCTTGAAAGAACGCTTTAAATACAACTTTTTATTCCAAAATTAGATAGGTCTCGAGAAGTTATTGTCCTATCTATTGTGTAGTTTCAATTTTGCTAAAATTAATTCTCAGTTAGATGCTGTTGTTAATAATACTTCATCTGAACGACAATATAACACCCATACGGACAGGTTTTGGCGTTTTTAGTCTGTCAATACGAAGAGCTAAAAAATCATTCGTTTTGATTACTTTTGTTGCATTTAGAAGTTGTGTTCAAGGAAGATTAAACGTTTTGGCATGGTGAGTTTTCTTGTTGAGCCGAAAGACTTACTGCAATCAGCTGTTGAACTTTCCAGTCAAGTACCAATGTTTTTTTTCGGATATCTGACCTCCACTTGGACGGGCTTGATCCATTTTAGCTTAATCAAAATATAATAAACACCGTCCGTGTGTTTACATATTTGCACGTTTCGTGTCACGCTCCTAACGAAACAGGCGAAAAATAAACTAGGCTGCAGATTTTGTAATTCAGTTTTGGTTTGATGGAGATCGATGACCATGTTGCAGAAGGTTGCGATACTGGGGTCCTTCTCCCTTATCTGTTTGCACTTCATGTTTGCAACACTTCTTGGAATCGAAACAGTTAAAACATTTGCAGCTTCTCTTAGCTGTGCCATATGTAGTCTAATTTTTATAACTTTTGTCGTAAAACGAAACTAATGTTTTTTCTCAGTTCACAATGTATAAATTCAGTAGTTGATCAATGACGTACATACGAAGCGATGATTTTTCACGGGGCTGTAGACACACAATTATTTTTTCCAGCTTGCTGTCTTCCTTTGATGGAGTAGTTTTCGCTGCAACACAACAACTTCGATGTATTGAAAGATTATCATTCGGTAGCTAGGACACCCGGCGGGGAATTTAATTAAATTCAGTAATTTCCGCATGTAATCTGAGGTGGAGGACGATTGTGCTCCTTGGATGAATTGAAAGAGGGAGCACTTATCTCTTACGTTAATTTGAATCGACCGTTGAAGCATATCCTTCTGGCGAGTCTTCACAAATTCCTCGCTGTCGTTTTTGACAGCGCGGGCACTCTAGTGAGTGAAAAAAAATCCACCTATGTATTAGTATCGCAATTGGAGTTTAAAAATGAGCTTTAGCAATAACATTAGGCTTCGGGTGTCGCTATGATATTGAGGTGTGTTAACTGTGGAATGTGCCAGGAAATGATGGGCAAACCTGCCCCCTTGGAACCTTTGGCGCTGGCTCAGAAGTTAACGGGACATAGACTGGAAGTTCTGGTTTGTGTGTAGCCTTTACGTCAGGGTCAGTGTCAGACCGGTACTGCTGCGTACACCAGCGTTCGGCGCATGGCATCATTGCATGGAGCGAGCTTCTCTTACCAGGACATGAGTGGCTGCTGCTGCGTGCCATGAGTTTGGAACACTTCACCGTGCACACTACCAGGGCATGGGAACCCTACCATGATGTTCAGCCGTCAAAGAGGTTATCTTAACCTGGTAGGTTACTCCTCCTTTGGAAGATCCGCCTGCATTTATTACAATATATACAACACTGGCCTGTTCTTATAACTTTATCTACCCGATAAACCTGGACAGACCCCTTTGTCAACTGTAGCGCTGTAACCTTAACAATTCGTCGACGGTGTCAAGGTGGCTGGTAAGTTTAGTTTAGCACCAGTTGTACCGGCTGCTTGCAACGACTGTCGAGAATACGAGTTAGATCCGTTGCTGAGTTAGCGATACTGCTATCTGGTAATGTTATGTATCTTGTTACAAGAATTATCCCTCATCTGCTACTAATACTGAATTATAATAATCATAATAGTAACAGTTACATATAAACTTTTAAGTGAGAACTCCATGTCGAAGTTGAGGAAGAGTTACCTTCTGTGAAATTTAACCATGCATAAATTTTGTACACAACTTTTCTTAAGCGTGCGTTCCTTCAGTGTGTGCTGTAAAATAATTAATTATCCCGCTGGAATTTTGTGCGACACTCACTGTCGAAACTTCCAAAGTCGTTCATTGCAAAACAGAATTAAATTAAAATGTTAAAAAGACATCGTTTATAGATCTAGCGCCTTAGCTTCCCATTTTCTCTTATTTTTTTCGGCACTAACTTCAGTATCGGGCTTTTTCTGCTCTATACGCGTATCTACATAGCTAAAGCGAACTTGACTCTCTTCGTGTGATTATTTCCCCTTCTCGACCCTTTCTGCTTACCTCGCTACATCGCAGTAGTCTAATATTAAATTTGAGCATTTCTACTTGCACAGTTCGCTGCTACATTCGAAGAAAGAAATAATAAGAAGAAATAAGTTTCGTGAGGCTCGTTGTCATGACAACAGCCGTCGCCCTCCGCCCCCAACGCCTGCCTCCTCGTTTGCGTTGGTCTTACATTTGTCAGCAAATGAGAGCGCACGCGCTGCTATTGCAGTTGACGCTGTGTATGACAATACATACTTTTATTTCCTGTACTAATTACGAACCGATCGCCTTCAATGTAGGAAAATCTGTGGCAAGTGTCACAACTTGTAGTAAGGGTTAAAAGGCTATGTAAGTCTTCAGCACGCGCCCCCTGCGTACCTAAGTAGCATAAATATATTACCTGCTTTCAAACGTGCAGATGCTTCTCCCATTTGCTTGCTATAAATAGAGGTAGCAGGCTACTTCTCTAGGCTTAGAAATAGTATCCATTGACCTAAGATGTATGCGTAATACTTGGAACCATCTAATCCAAGGTTACAACCGTGCGCTTTTGAGAGCGGGTATACCGGCAGTACGGAGGTATAGTGTGTAAACGCTACCTGCCGAGTACTGACGCAGGTACAAGTGTCAGCCCAATACAGGAAGCACCTGCGATGTATTTTACCTCGTCGTTCGCTGCTTTTAACGGTGCCAGGCACCTCAAATGGGTCACCCCTGGCGGCCGAAGCCCTCCTTTCCAATTGAGGTTAAAGTTAGGTGATGCGAACATCCCAAGGTGCTGCGGCTCGGTCACAGCTGGCGTGCTGCTGCTGCTGCTGCTGCTGCTGCTGTACAGGCAGTCTTAAGTCACTGGGCAGCACAGAGTGCAGGTTTCATCCAAATTTCGTGGCCTGTATTGCTTTCAGCTAAGTATTCATTGTGCAAAATGTAGCTGCATATTAATGGTCGAGTAGTTGTTATTACCTGATACTCTTGAATGTTACAGGTAAAAACTCATTCTAAGGTAACATAATGAATTGGGTTGTGGAAGAAGTCTAGAGAGTGATTCATAATGTCTTGTTGCGTAATTTTACGATGTAAATTGCAGAAAATTATTCAGCAATATAATTTCCGTTATTGTTGTCGTTGCTTACTTCTTCCCGTCGTTCAACAAGTTTCTCAATACCTAAGCAATTAAAGCTGCCGGTTTTGAACTATAAAGAATTCGTTCAGCCAAGCTCTCAATTCCACATTATTTTTAAGCGCAACACTGCACAATGTTTCCAAAAGGGAGCGGCAGAGAGATGAAAATTTCAAGGATGATGTAACGGAACAGGTTAGCGCACTGTCGTGCTGCATCGTACGTGCGAAGCGGTGTGTATTATGAATACCACAGCTTAGAAAAGGCAATGATCAATGTGATACCGTTGGCCAAATTGTTGTAATAATTAATAATTATTTGCTTTGTTTTTCGGTAACAGGCAAGCACCCAGTCGTACCGTTTGCTTGTAAAAAAACTTCATCATGATTGAAAAAAAAAATTATGAATTTATCTTTTACCAGTTTCAACAACATCGTTCCGTAAGACAATTTAGGTGTGGGGAATACAGTTAGGTAATTTTTTTGTAAGTAATTTAACGCGACACTTCCTGTTATATTGATGTAACGCGCTCAGCGTGTAGTAGCTGATTTTTTCTAATTTTACCGAGCATTTGTATGGCTTCTGCGTATTATGTATAGACTTTTCCTTAATATTACTTCGTCAGAAGGAAAGAAATCTGTTTTTCTGGCGCTTTAATGTTTTCTATACAAATTTTGTTAAAAATTCTTCTATCTCGGCGTTTAATCATACGCATCTGAATAATTTTTTGTTGCAGCGGTTCGAAATTATAGAGGATAGCAGGTCATTGATAGCAGACAAAAATAAATCGAAAATATGAAGGTTTTCAACCATATGGTTTCATCTGCAGAATGCCTAATTACTCTCGATAAAACTGAGAAACTCACTTGATTTACTGCATTCTAAAGACAATAAACTTCACTCTAAAAGTGCTTCTGATACATGGGGCACTTGCCGGGTTAAATGTATCTGCTCTTTTACAAGCCTTTTAAGCCAACGCTCTTTCAAAATTTTGTTCTTCAAAAGCTTAAAAAGTTCGTAGATGCTTGATACGTATTTTTGAGCAACTATAAAAATTGTTGGACATGTAGGGCACTCTGCATGAAGGCCCAAATGGAATGATGAAAAAACAATGTAAAATAGCTTCTTATCATCGTACTAAGCATCGTGATCTATCAGAGCTCGAGCAGAGTATACGTACTATACCGAAAGCCACCAAAGCATCACAAAGGGTCGCAAGAAGCTTACCATTGAAGAAAAGACTCGGTTCCTCACCCTAATTGAGCAGGGAGTTGCAACACGCAAGTTCCCGCTACACAGTCAGTTTGTGATTTATCAGAGCTCGAGCAGAGTACACGTACGTTGCGCTGGTCCACGGGCCTCTACTTTCCTTCCTTTTCACTTATTCTGGCACCATACCAAAAAGCACCACGGCATCACAATGGGTCGGAAGAAGCTTATCATAGAAGAAAAAACTCGGGTCCTCGCCCTGATCAGGCAGGGAGTGCCGGTGAACAGCGTAGCTGTCGAACTGAATGTCAGCCGAGTGTTCCTCTTCAAGTTTTAAAAAATCAGCTGCCACACTCCCTGCCTGGACCATACCGTCACGCAAACTGGGACGTAGGTGCAAGAGAAAAACGCTAGGACTGACGATGTGTTGTTGGTGTGAGAGTCAGTTCTTGCTGTTGTCATTAGTTTGCGCCCACATCCTACTTAGTGTGGCGGTATTGTCCCTGCAGGCAATGGACCAATTTGGAGGAAATTTACAGGGATTGTTAGGTTTGTTAGGAGGAACAGATGATTAACATTTGATGAAGATATGTCCATCCGTTTGTTTGTCTGCCTCATTTTTCTCAATGCCATAACTCAAAAAGTCATGGATGGATTTTGATGAAATTAACATGAGTTGTTAGGTATATAACAACTAGTAAATGACAAAATTTTGGTCATGATCCGTTTGTTCGTTCGTTCGTTTGTCACTGTTTTTAATTTTATGCTTGTCAGCACAATAACTCAAAAAATAATGAATGGATCTTTATGAAATTTATAGGGTTGTTAGCAATCTTCAGACATAAATGATTATATTTTGGTGCAGATCGGTATGTCAGATTTTGGAGTTTATACAAAGAAAATTATGGTTTCAGAGCCAATTTGAATTTTTTGTTACCGTTGCATCGCTTATCGGAAGTAGGCACTCTCAGAGTGCTCTAATTTTGTAATTTGGTCGTGGATTTGTGTTGTTTTTCTGGGCGCACTCAAATTCATTCAGTTGAACTCTTGCCGTTGTCATCCAATATAGGTATATGTGTTATTTTAGTTCAAGTGAAAATTTTATTCCTGTTTATTAGACCTTACGTGTTGGTTGACTGTTTATGAATCGCCTTATGAAAACCAGAAGCTTAATTAAGATGGATTGGCGATAGGCAGGCAAGATCCTATACGCCGTGCAGTTGTCACCAATTGGCAGAGAAACCAAGCAGCGACCCGAAAGCTAGCGTTCAGGGGGCGAGGTTGAGGAACAAGATGTTCGCCAAACATGTGCCCAATTTCCCAGACGATTTCTCTGTCGTTGAAAGCTCCTTTCGACCTGCAAAAGTTAGGCCAGGGCATAGAAAGTAAACCTTACCTGTAGAGCTTCTTTCTTCCTCGCCAGATCATCAACTTTCTTCTTCGAAGCTATGCACTGATGTAGAAAGTCATTACTGAACTTCTTCGTAGCTGTATCTTCGTTGGATCTTATTAGTTCCCCGGATTGTATCCTTAACCAATACTTTGGAAAGGAAATGTACCCTACACCTGGCGTGATGGTACGTAATTTGTGAAATTCTCTTGTGAAAATGTTTCATTCAAGCATTCATCGGCGTTTTCGTGTCGATCATTGTAAGTCGCCCATATTTCCTACTGAAGCTTCGCTTCTGCTTATTACTGCCAAAGTTTTCGTTTAGCCATTGCATTTGGCATAATTGTACAAGTAAATAGGCTTCCATTGTTAACTCCTTCCCATATGGATTTCTGAACACGTGCGAGCTGCATCGTCTTCACTGCACTTTAAAATAGGTATACGAGCATTCATCTCGTGCTACTGAGAAATAAATGCGTATTACGATATAGAAAATATCCGCGGTGACGGTGATTGGTCATTTATTTTAAACAAACTGCATCTGAATAATCGAAGCTCAGGCGGAATAAATGAATCTTGCTGTCGAGCATGAGAACAATTTGTTGTCGTGCCGCCATTTTCAGCGATTTACTAGATTGATATGCTGATTATCCCATAACCTTTCCTGAGATATAAACCTGGCGAGACTACTGTAGTTCCCATTCAGAGCAGAGTATCTGCTTCAATATCGGATATTTGCAGCACAGTATATTTGTTAACTGCTCTACTTGCATAGAATTTAGTGCAGCGTTAGATATGGTCCGGCAAGTGGGCTTATTGTGCAAATTGAAATTATTTGCTGTGGGTGGTAAGGTTTGTCAGACATTTGTGATTTTGTTTGTGAGCAGCACAGTGTGTGTCTCTGCACGATTATTTGAGTGTATCTGATTGGCGCGTTTGGTGGATTTGCGCGATCGATCGACGCACAAATCCACCAAACGCGCACAACATATCTATCAGGGTCGTTTTCGGTCGTTTCTCGGGGCTGCGCTGTTGGTCCCTTCTTGTTTTGCACGCTCACTTCGCTCGAGAACACGATTGCTACGCAGACGATTCCNCGCGATCGATCGACGCGGAAATCCACCAAACGCGCACAACATATCTATCAGGGTCGTTTTCGGTCGTTTCTCGGGGCAGCGCTGTTGGTCCCTTCTTGTTTTACACGCTCTCTTCGCTTGAGAACACGATTACTATGCCGACGATTCCACTTTGATAGTGTTGAGTGGAGCTCGTAGTGTATGTGACGCTGTCACCCAGTCATTGAATTTAGACCTGTCGCGAATGAATTAATGCGTGGTGCTCTGCCTAGACTCTGAGGTTGTGTTCTTACCAATCTATGGCTGTCTCGGACGCGCGCGTACCCCAGCATCCGCCTCCAAATAATGCATCGTCTTTTTTTGTTTTTACTGAAAGTTTGCGTTTGCAGCCCATATCAGGCACCTACTCGATCTCACGTGGTTGGAGCAGTGTTGGCCTCCTGCGTAAGGGCAAGTCTGTGTCCGGTGCTAACATTTCAGTCCGTAGTTGCTTCTGTTGGAGCACTGTGCCCGTCTGGTCTCCTCCTGCCGCCATCACCTTAAGTTTGCTAGACCGAATCGTCGCTTCAGCGAGTCCACTGAATTAGTAAACTTGTACCGTAGGTGGAGGCTTATTTGCCCTTTTGTATGAGTTACAACGATTACGACAATGGGAGACATGGGTTGCATTCCCTCTCGCGAGAGGGTTATTCTGGCGGACTACATTCTTGTCACCCCCTTTGGCTAATCCCAGTGCCTTACGACAGGGATTGTTCCATAAAGCGAATTTCCTGCTGATTAGGTTAATTTTAATGTTAGGTAAGTCTTTATGCGTCCCATTCTGCTCTGTGATATGGGTCGGCAATGGCTGTACGCGACTTATTCCAAGAGACTCCTGCCTTCTCCTGTGTGGGGGAAGCTGATGGGACCCTCCATACGAGTGTTACTTTCATTTTTCTGCTGCTCTTTTCCTCTTTCGTCGTTTGCATGTTATTTGCAAGCCGTTAGTAACGCACGGGACCACCTGAAACTTTCCGGCAGAAATGCCTCGATGCAATATTTTAACTGAACCTATGTAGCAAAAACGAGTCTTCGAGGTAAAGATTGCTCTTTGAGCCGGTACATTGGTAAAAGAATCTCTTTAATAATATTTGGTTACATTCCTGTGTCCCTGCCTATGGTCTTTAGGAGAAATACGCAAGCTGCGGCTTCAGAATATCCTTTTACTTTGGAGACAGTTAGGCGGCAAACGTGTCAGTTCAGTCGGTGTTTCTTGGCTGCCCCCGTTTCGGCATGCAATTTATTGCCATGATCCGTGTTCGGCCTTGCAGATCTTCAAGTGATTAGGGCAACTGCGCATGGCTTTTGGAGTAATTCTAGTGAAGAGGGCTTGGTGTGGCCTGGAGTAGTTAAATAATGCCGTTGGGTACTTATTACGCGTTCCTTGAAGCCCGGCTCTCAGATACAGAAACGTTGCATTACCGCACGCTCCGCTTACTAGTTGTTCTCGAGTATTTGTTCTAAAGTCAGCAATGTAGAACGCTGGGCATAAATTTTGTACCATTACAATGGCTGTGTTACTGAGCGAGACGCTGATGCACAAGACTCGGTTGTGGAGGTGCCGCTCAGCTCACCGCTGCGTAATATTCATGTGATCCGAGCGAGTGTGCCGGGCTGCGGCTCAAAGTGGGTCACCGCAGTCTGCTGCCGAACATCTCCAGTCCGCAACCCGTTGCTGTGACCTGCGATGCGCCCGCCACCCGCTGCTCGTGTTGTTGCTGTTGCGGTTGTTGCTGCTGCTGCTTCTGTTGTACCTCAATCCAATTTACCACCGAAATAGTATTTGCAGCAAATCTAAGCTGTAAGTTAAGATCTGCATTTGATCGAGTTATATTTCCCCATCAAAATTCCGGTCTGTAAATGATGTTTAGTTTGCAAGAGGCTGGGACTCATGAGGTTATCTGTTTTTTATGTAAGTAATTTGATACTTTTAGTTGCTGACCGGTTGCGCGGTGCTTTGAGTGGACAAAAGTTCATGACGATGTCTCTTAAAGTCGAACTTTTAAATGCTTAAAATTATGCGTAAGTGAAAACCATGTGTATGTACTGTCAAACGATTATGATTTATCTCGATCATCTAAACCAAGAGCTGTTTGTGACTAGCATATGTTCGACATATATATTTACGCTGCAGGAATGGCAGGCATTTGCTGATTAACAACTGTACGTGTCTTACCTCTCCTCCTGTTGTCTGACGGACTCTTCAGAGTTCTGTTGAATTGTTACTCTCGGTACGACTCTGCCGACAGACGCATGTCGTGTGACAGCGTACGTGCATGGAGTTCAAACGAACGAACGTACGCAGCAGCAGCAGCAGCAGCACGGGCGCACGGCAAGCGAGTTGCTCGTTCGTAAAGACACCCGCCAAGTTCAGGGTCAGGTGTGCGCGCGCTCGACTGGTGCAGCACGGCGGTCTCCGGTCCATGTTGCCTCCGCTGCTGCCGCTGCTAGGAGTGATGGCGGTTGTGCGCTGGTGTGGTGGTGCAGAGACCGTGTCGTCAGCCCGCTTCCAGGAATGAGGTTACAAGGGGTGTACCAGCAGCGTTGGTTGCTGTGGCAATAGATGGCGGAGGTCGTTTGAAGGGCTTGCCTCAGAGGGCACACAGAGGACATACTACAACTGTGCAGCCTCAGTCACCCCATTTGGCGCAACTCATGCTCCAAACGCTATTGCGTAATTGTTTTAAGTGGGCGGCGTTGCTGCCCCTGTAGTGGTAGTACCAATTATTTACGTTCATAAACATTACTAGTCAAATACGTGTTTGTTTGTTTGTTTTCTTCGTTGCATATGCATGACTGTCATTGAATAATTTAGCTACATATGGCAAGTACGAATCTGGTCTGCTATTGAAGACGGTGACAAGAAAGCAATTCCATTCTATCGTATCCACTAAATTTCGGTTAGTACTGTATTATGCGTTTTTTTTTTTTTTGGGGGGGGGTCTACACTTCTAATTTCTTACGACACTGGTGCATTTCCATACATATGCTATGTGAGAGAAGATAACTAGGTTAATTTTAGCATATATTGGTAGACATTATAGTCATTGCAAGCTTTTATTCAAAGTAGACTTTAATGTGACCTCTACTTTTTTGTTTAAATTAAATTTGCATCTTTTTGTGATCTTAGCGCGCTGATAATGCCGTGCTATTAGCGTTACCATGTCAGTAGAGTAGCGCACAGTTCACAGTCACTGCATAGCACTTAGCAATGCTGACTTTTTTTTATCAATATTATTTATTAATTTTTATGTTAAAAAGATCACTTTGCTCCCTCAATGAAACTTATTTATTTCTATTTTTAAAAAAGCCGACTTCTCGCAGTGCAAAGAACTAATCTAGAACTCGGTGTTCTTGCCTATATTTTTCTCGAGTGTAGCATGTGATCCTGCGAGGGAAGCTAAGGAAACGAGTTTAAGTAACATCATTCATAACATCCTCTCCTATCACTTTTCGACTCCCTGCAAAATTAAGCATAATTTTGTACCTTTGGATATTTTTAATTCGCCTGTTACCGTTTATGTAGGCATTGTATATTGTGACTAATTACATACCTACTATATTCCTTAGCTGCATGCCGGATTTTGAAACATCTCCATGTCATTATTAATATAATTTTGAAAGACGCAATTAAAATGAAGTCACTTCTAAATTTGTGTTTGCGCTTGCTTAGACGTAACGTAATAATGAGAATCCGTAAAAGTGACCACTCTGTGCTTATAATTTTTATAAAACAAAA
>LQNS02001577.1:2234287-2245559 GCA_001587735.2 Parhyale hawaiensis | reverse complement strand
TGCATGCCGGATTTTGAAACATCTCCAAGTCATTATTAATATAATTTTGAAAGACGCAATTAAAATGAAGTCACTTCTAAATTTGTGTTTGCGCTTGCTTAGACGTAACGTAATAATGAGAATCCGTAAAAGTGACCACTCTGTGGTTATAATTTTTATAAAACAAAAATGCAGTTGATACAATATTAGTCCTATATATAACGTGTCTTGGTATAATTCGCCCTGCAGCACCTTGGACACATACTGATAGCTGCCCTATTTACCAACAAAGGAAATCGATGAATTTTTAAAATTACGGTACGAATTTCCGGCTCTAAATGATTGTTCGCTTGAGCTGTTAAGAACTTGCATGCTCCGTTGTACGGTGTCGTCTAATGTATCTAATCTCTCTGTTGCGTAGGTATCTCGGGCGCCTATAGACATCCAACGTATCTATAAACTCTTTGTTGCACTACTTATCGAGGGAAGTTACATCATCAAACTGCGTTGCTGCTTCTTGGAGTTCCATCGGGCTGTGCTTTCCGGGTGGAAATTCCATCTCGGTTCGCAGCAATCCAATCCCGCGAACCGGTGCTGGGCGTTCACCCTACACCACCAAGATGGAGGTGTCATGCATAGTCTCATGGAATTGCTTGTATCAGGCCCCATTTCTACCTTCAATCCTGCTGTGCTGTTTGTTAAAGGTACATAACTTGTGTCTCTCATTGGCAGTACTGTGACCAACCATGTATTCTTGCGACGCCTTCGCGAGCGAATGTGGGTCACTTGGGGTCACCTCCCGGGACCAAGAATACCTGGAGATGACTAACATACTGGCGTCTTGCGTTCTTGGTAACTTGCGCCGGAAGTATTAGTCGTCCAGTAACGTTACCTTAGCCATTATGGTTTCTTATAAGAAGGAGTTGCCCGAGTCCAAACCTTCAGTTGAAGGCCATGCTGCTGTTGTGACGGTTGACCCTGAATCTGTCGTGCCACTATGGAGTTGTTTGCTATGTATGGACTCTCTACAAACAGTGATTACTTCGATGATGTACGTAGTACACGTGCTGCTAGTCCTATCTCCTGTGCGGCATTTGGCGGGTGAAATGGGGTGATTATCTAAAATCGATTTTTTGCCGGCAGTGCTGTTGAAAATATAACCATCGGGAGTTATTATATATATGTATATATTATGTGACATTACAGTAGTTTTTGCTCAGTGTTTCTAACTTTGTTTTTTCGTTCTTGTTTCAGGGTTTCTTCCGTCGTAGCATTCAACAGAAGATTCAGTATCGACCTTGCAGCAAGAATCAACAATGCCAAGTGCAGAAAACCAACCGCAATCGTTGCCAATATTGTCGTCTCAAGAAATGCATCGAAGTCGGCATGTCTAAAGACGGTGAGTATTGCATAACCAGCATTTGAGTAAAGTAGTCATTGCTCTGATGTAAAACATATAGATTGAATGGGATTACATATAGTGGGATCATACATAACCATCTTGGCTCGTGTTTTTTACATTTTTGAAGTTATTGAGTCGAGCAACAACTGCAACATGCTGTGTTGTCGAAAGCTTCCTTGATGTCGTTCCCTTCAGAGCAAGGTGTGGTCTCAACCTTCAACTTCCCGAAAATGTAAAGTGTGACGGCATTAACCGTAAATTGGCAAATGAAAATGCTGTTTCAGACTGAACTACCGTGAGAGAGGAAAGATACTTTGCTTATTTACCGTGACCTTTACTCAAAAGACTTTACAATATGCTTAGGAAGAGTTGCGCATGAAACCAATGTACCTGACGGATTACCCCTAATAAGCCATCCAAATGGTTTTGAAAGTTGCATTCTTGGCACTCATTTTGGTTATGAACGGCGTTTCTGTGTTTAACAATAAGATCAGGACCACTGCCTCCTACTGTTTCTCATAGCGTCATCTTAGCCGCGTCACGGTCCATGCAAATTAGTCGATGTAATGGTTGTCAATTTGTATTGTAAGCTGACTTGCAAAACAGCGTTGCGGTTCTCCTTGTTATCGCGCCAAACACAGAAAGGTCAGGCCGTTAGCCAGACGAGAGCACAGCCGGGCTATGGCCAACGCCAACCTGTTCTCCGAAGCCATCTGGGGGTGACCGGGTCTGGTCCTCGGGGACCAACAGTTCGAGTTGCCAGTCTCTTCACTCAAAACTTTTTGAGCGCTTTAGTTTACCCTGAACCTCTGGGGTATCAACTTAATGCTAAACCTGTGCGCTGAGGTAAATTTTGGATTAAATATATTGTGGTACTTCAGTACACGTCCATCATATTTGACTAAAACTTTTGAAATTTATATCTAATTAAAACTTTTGTGACAGATACATGTATTAATATTGATGCGACCTTTTTGAAAAATGGAGCTGTAGAAATAAAAAAAATGCATAATCAATCTATGACCTTGCAATTCTACCGTCATAAGTCTTGATTTTCCAAGGCAGTCCACAAATGTTCACCAGATAATGCTCAGTTGCAGGCATGCACTTTGAACTTTGAAATTGTTATAAGAGTAATGCTACAAACCGCTTGCTTGGAATTCATTATTATTCTTCACATTCTAAAACACGAAGAAGATGTTACTGTGGGACACTGCCTTGGTCATGATGTATATATAATGTACCCTTGACTGCACAGAGTTGAAAATTTTCATTTAACCGTACACATATTTAGTAAGATGTCTATGGAATATATTATCCAAGAATTAAAAACTCTTACCCATCAACAAAATTACTCGTGTCCGCTTTAAACAACTTGACCCTTTTCTGGCAGCCTGTCTTTCCTGACGACACCTATTGCGATCTGTCTACGAATCTCCCTTTAGAGCAGTTGTGTTTCTTAAATAAACATGCTTTGGAAACATATCTGTTACAGCCCCGTTTCATTTATTTACTTAGCTATGAGAAGAAAATTTAATTTCATCCCCTAGAATTATAAAAATCGCAACTGTTTATTGATTTCACTGAAATTTTATTCCGATCAATTTCATTATTAATTTCATTCATTTGTAAAATATCGCCAAAATAACAAAAAACAAGCGATGAAATGCCTATAAATTTTCTCAGATATGCATAGAAAAATAGAGTTTGTCGATCCTTGGAGCCCTGATGAAGTTGTCTTAATTTTGTGGCTTGTCCAGGCCGTGGCGTGTTATAGCTTCACTCTAATTTTTAGCACCCGCGAGCGAAGGGAAGAGTGGTGATGTTTTCGTTGAAGATTTAAGTATATATATTTGTGTATTTGTCTGTCCGCCCCAAAAGAGGGAGGAGTTCAGCAATGTTCATAATATTTTTGCAGGGAGTCAATTGGGTTGACCTAAATGTGAAAAATGCCAAAACTTTATAAAGTAAGCTGGCCCTAAAAAGTAACTGCTTTGAATTTTATTGTATGTCCACACAAAAAGAGACAGAAGGAGTTAAGTCATAATAATAATTTTTTCAGGCACTCAGGTGGGTTAACTAAGGCCGGGGCCCCACAGGAAGCAACAAGCGACGCAGTGCGATTTTACGGGAGTCGTGTTGCAGCAATGCACGGCTGTCGCGAGGCATTGCAGTTGCGGCGGTGGGGGCAGCAGACTGCTGTACCCTTCGTTTCATTTTGTCATGCAACGAATTTGTCGCGCTGCACGTCGCTTGTTTCGCCAGTGGGGGGTCGCGGCCTTAGATGTCAAAAAGTGCCAAAAATTTAGAGTTAGCTGGCCATCAGCAATGACGGCGCAACGAGATGTTCAAATTCAAATTGCCATAAAAATGTGTGCTAAAAGCGAAATCTCGATAAGTTTTCTTTAAGCATATCTGACGAAAATAAATCTTTAAAGTTACACTGCTCTACATTTAGACATTGTCGCATTTGTGTACAATAAGTTTGTGCATCATCTTCGTCAGCACGATTTCATCATAATCGTGTGCCGTTACTTACCTTTATGCCGTTAAGTAGCCCATCGCCAGAGACACATACAGAAGCGTCTTACTTAGCGCTGCGCCTCTATCATACTCGTTGCAAAAGTTCCCTGTCGTGTTTGTGGAACGTGTGATGCTCCTGCTCGTCCCGGACAGCTTCTCCGTGGCCTAAATTGCGCCGTGAGGCCCGAGTTTGACCTGAGCTATTTCTCCGTTAGGCGAGACTTGCATGCACCCTATCTCGCTGGCCGGGTCAGGTCGCAGTACTCAGGGATGCTTGAGCTGCAAAAGTTTTTGTTTCGGTGATGCCCGCAATGGTACTTGAAGGGGTGGACAATTTTCCTTTATTACTCTGGATGATTTCGGGTGGGATACATTCAGGTACATAATAGCTCTGCATTACATGTTAAAAGTCTATATTGTGGTAATCTACAATATAATGAAAACCGATGTATATTTATTTTATTTATTGTTTATTTGATCATTTGTTTGTTTTATCTGTTCATTTTCTGTCACGCTTTGAGAAAACAGAGACGCGAAAATTATGCCAGGTTAGAGACTGTGGCCATCCTGTCACGCTTCCTGGTATACTGAGAGGTGGAAAATAAACCAGGTTGCAGATTATGATAAACTTATGGTAGTATTATATTTGCATACACTACTTGCTTTGCGAACGTTGAAATCCAATCAGTGAAGATATATACATACACACAACTTCTCCTGTACTCTCATGCATCGTGATTTGTGCTCTCATCGGAGTTCTCGCTTCAAAACTTCAGCTACTCTGAGTTCGCCCTCAAGCTCCCGTTGAGTACGTGTTCAGCGGAACATATGATAGATATTCTTCAGCCGTCAAGAGCGGGCGAAGAACTCGAGTACTTCTTGGCAGCAAATATTTTTCCAAATTTGGTTTCTTCCTTCAACAAAGTAGCTTTTCACTTGAGCGAAAAAATTCACGACTTATTTGATGTCATCGAATATCTTGGATACCGAGCTCCGTTTGTTGCTCGACTGCGGGTCAAGAAAATACTTGCTTTTTTTCAGCGTATCGCGAAAGGAAAGGTGTGCTTAGTTCAGCAGAATTTAGGACTACACGTTGGTCGTTGCAGTGCATTGTACATTCGCAAATTACGAGTAGTAACAAAATGCCGAATAATGGAGAAGCGTCGTTACAAATTCTTCGCCGTAATTTTTGACGGCTGAGTAAAATTCTTAATGCTTCACATCTTTTAATGCTCTTGATGCCCTCGCAGAAGCCTTTGCTTACACTTCCATTGATTGCATCTGTGTTCGTAAGTACGCCAGAGTTTATTGCTTACAAGCAAAGTTACAACTTAGATATGTGAAAGCGTCGTTGTTTTACTAGTGCCCTACACAGATGCACTCGTACTTGACTAACACATTCATCAACTCAATAATTGTCATTCGTGCTCCAGGGCAAGTTATGTTTTTTGGCAGGCTAACATTTGCATTGAATTCTTCTACTGACTACCGCGAGTGGCGAACTGAGACCTAATTCCTAGAAGCTAATGGTGGGATCCGTAAAGTGGAGCAAAGCCTGCGTCTGCCGAGCTTCCTCCTGCTCCTGAACACACGAGTGGCTCAGATCCAAGTGTCAAGACTCCGTCCTGGGGCTGAATTTAATTTCACACTTTGTCTCAATTGACTGCTGCCGCCTGTAGTTTGGTGTCAATTTATAATAGGCTAGCTTGGATCGAAATTTTTGGCTGTTCCAAAATGCGTAGTATTGCCTATTGATAAATGCTTAAAGAAATTTATATTACTATTTTGGTTTAAATATGTTTGAAACTTAGTTAAAATGTCACGTAATTTTGAATTGCTTGATATTTTGCAAATCTGAGTACTAATGAAACGCATACAAGTACCTAAATGTAAAGGCTTTTGAAATATTACCATAAACTTTATATCGCTCTATGACAGTAATTGAAACATTTACTATCGCCTATCGAATGAATTATTCATAATTTCGTGATTATTGCGGCAATAGCCGCATTGCTTTCGTTGTCATCTGTCCAACATTTACCAAATTAACATCAACGTTGTCCGTCGATCAAATGTGTTGGAACGCCTGACTTGCGGCTATGGATACTAAAGTAAGTGAAATACTAAAGATGTGCATTTGAATGATACCGTTGGAGTGAGCGCATACAACCCTTGCAGTTGGTATAACACGTTCTTCTAGAGCTGACTGAACCCTCTTCTCAGCCCATTTGCGTTGTTGCGCCCAACTTTTCATGGTATCCGGAACAAAGTCCTGGTAGGCATGAGGCCCCGGAGAAAAAAAGCCCCTGCCTGTCTCTTGAAGTGTCCTCAAGAGCTCAACTCAGTTATATTGAAGTATACTCGTATACATTATATTCAAGTGAATTACATTATTTTGCGCTTAGCTAAATTATCCCTATCATTTGTTCATATGTGCAAACCTGGGCTGCAAGAGCCTCTAAAATAGGTAAGATGAGGTTAACTTTGGCTTCGTTAGGTCAGAATAGGTTGGATTTAGTTCGGTGTAGTTAGAATAAATTAGGTTAGATAGAAATAAGTTAGGCTAGGTAACTTAAGGTTAGAAATGGCCGAGTTAGAACAGATTTGGGTAGACCGGGATGTCTTGAGTTAAAATAGGTTTGGTTACAACTGGTCAAGTTACGGTTAGGTTATGTTAGTTGAGGTTACATTAGGTAAGCTGTGTTAGTTAGGAATAAATTAGGTTAGGATATACTAGGTTAGCTTCGATTAAAAGATGCTAGATTAGATAAGGTCAGGTTAGATTTGGTTAGATTACGGTACGTTAGGTTCGTAAGGCAAGGTTTGGTTTGATTTAGAAGTTAATACGGGAAATTTAAAATATGCAAATGTCAGTGAAAATGAAGAAAGTTTGTTGGAAGGTAGCAAGTTCTCGTTTGCTCCTGTATATGAACTCTCACAGTGAACGGTTTCGGACGCTCTAGTTAGGGCAGCCCGGAATGATTTGCTCCAATTGTTGACTGTGGCTGATGCAAGCTGGTTCAGCTCTAACTGCGGACCGCTTGAGCGCATCTCTTCACCACGACTATCGATCGATGAGTCGCGCCTGGCGAGCTCACTTGCAAGCAGTGGCCAGGTTCGCCTTTTGTGAAGCAACGACCTGACATTTTCTGCAAAGTTAACAAGCTATCATTTAGAAATAGCACACAACGTCCGGCTGTTACTGTTGTTTTGGATGCTGACCAGGATGTTGAGTCCACATTATAACTGCTCTGAACTCTTTCCAAATCGCAGAGTTTTCCATCCCGAAAAGCTAAGTTATAAATTATAATCGCTACATTCTTCTAAATTTTAGAGTAACCTTCATTTTTCCATGTTTAGTAGGATGCGCCTCAGAAACGGATGCACAAGCTGCATTGTCTGTCACTGTATACTTGCTGCGAACTTGAATATCATTCAGTCGTCTGCACCGAAGGCCTAATTGCTCTCTTGTTATAAACTTGTTTATGGATCTCTGTTGTGGACTTGCTGCTTCATCTGCGGACCTGTCGTTGCCATGCTCTAGATGTTGGTGAAATCCCGCGCACTCTCCAAATTAGCGACAGTGAAGCGCACTTCTCCGTGACGTGCTGCGCGTGCGTGCTTCTGCGCTTGTGTTTCTGCACCCGTCAATCGTGTTTGTTGTTTCTAGTCCTGTATGGAACACCTCATTTACTATCTCTCTATCGAATGAGAGATTTCTATTATCAGTTTCACTTGCATCTATATTAACTAAGAACTGTAAAATTATACTTATATATATTTACATTTTTGCATGCAATTTCATGTGAAAAACGTTTCTTAGCGATTTATGCTGTACTTCTCTGGAGTTATCAAAGAATAGTTTGGGATGTGCGGCGCGATGTGTTACTAGTGACCACCAACATAACTGCGACTCGATTTACATGGCTCTCGAAAGCATGGCCCGGAGTCTAACAGGTCTCCAGCATAACAGAGATGCTGCGCTATATGTACTAACTGCGCATGAGATTTTCGGAAGGCGTGTGCCTCACCAAGCGGCGGTAGCGCGACCCATCGTCTGTGTGTTCATTGTGGGAAAGAACTGAGACGAGCGGCGTTGCGACCTGCGAAGGTTAACCGGTACTCTTGGGGGGAGAACGGGAGCGCTAACGCTAGAATATTCTGGATCCGCGGGACGCTGCCGCCCCCTGGCTCTGTGACGCACTTGTGGATATTGGCTGCGGATTGTTCAGTTTTTCTGCTCATTCTTTGGTGCGTAGCGCAGAAGTGTGAGCACGCTGCTAAAAACTAAAGTGAATCCAATGAAGTGTGCAATTTAGAATGTAAATGCTCTAACTGAGCAACGGCGCTTAGTAAGGAGAGTTAAAAAATACTTCGAGCTTGTTAAATGCACAATGACCTGAACGAACTTGATACTTTTACAGCATAAATCTGTTGTTGAAGGCATTTGACTGCGTACAAGTGACGTTATTTGTGCGAGCCAACTGCCAAGAAATTAATAATGGCAAATACCTAGTTCAGTCATATATATTATGGCAGTAAAGCACCATTTTTCTGTCTATAGAACATGCTCATTCCTGTTGCATCGCTCTCACGTTAACCCTGCCACTAGTCTCTTCATTATCTCGTTGGCGTGCGTGCATCTCTTTGTTTGAAGTCATCGATTGGCCTAACAAAGCTCCTCGTTTGTAGGTTATCGGCCCCTTGTGAGATAAAGTAGGGATGCAGATGTCAACGACACCTCCTATGAGGGGCCTTATATTATGTGCCAGAGAGTATGCGGTTATTTCCTAAATAAGATTGGCATTAGTTTTGAATAGCGAAAACTGCCACCTCTTCTTTACCAGCAGTCACTGATGATTGGCTATTGGACGCGTAAAAATCGTTCTTTGTTGGCGTCTGTAATTTATTTATTTGACATTCTTTAAAGCCCTTGCTCTATAACCGCGATGTTATTGTACTTAATATGGAACGGTTTTAATTTTTTCCGTGCGAATCTTAGGGTTTATAATACCTCGTAAAAAAAGTGTCACGAATTTGAGAAATACGTTCGTATTTTCGTAGACATGAGTTCAGAAAACTGATGGCTGTTCAAAGAGAGCTTATAATTACATATTGTTGTAAATATACTTTATCGATTCACTTTTACCCCGGGAATTTGTAATATAAAATACGGGCACCTTCACCATATTGCAGTTAGATACAAGAAATCAGAGTCTGCTTCCGCACCCTGTCTTAAAATAGCAGAATTGTCGCAAAGAGCATATTGTTTCGCCTGTAATAATCTACAAACTGATTAACAAAATCACTTATTTTCCATATATACCTCTGAAAATGAACAAATTTCTTGACAAGGGAATAAATAACTTTTGAGTGATAGCTAGTCAATATCTCTTTATTTTATGTATACCTTGAACATAGCGACGTTCGAAGCACATTTGTGAATGTGGCTTGTTACGCTGTCTAAATTCTTAAGCTCTTTACCATTGGTCGTATAGTTATCATGCCCCTTCAAATGCCCTCTGCTGATAAAACTATTCCAGCACCTCACTGGCATCAGGTGGAGAATTAAACAAAAATGAAACTCTTCTACTGTTTACCAGGACTTCTGCTCTGACCGTTATATGCTGGCACATTACACAATCGTAATATACTTGAATTGCAAATTGATGGCAGGAACAACGGTGCACAAGTGCAGGCTGTTCCCTCCTGCAGACTGGCAGTGTATTCACCTGTGCGTGGGCAGTCCACATCACCTGTGTAACCTCATATTTCCAGTGCTGGCTATTGTGAACCTCCATACTATCGTTTCCGAAGTGCAACTTAGGTTTTCATTCACCGTAAAAAAGGCGCTCCTTGTAAAAATCTGTTTCACGGCCCCAGAACTAAATGTGCCATCCATGTACCAAATAATACCAATAAGCATGCTCTTTCGTTTGAACCGATGTCGGTACTTTCTGCTTTGACTGCGTTCATGATATATTTGTGCCGTGATACTAGGCCATGTTTTGGGCAAGCACAATTTCTCGCGTATCTACCAAGGGAAAAACATTATTGGCTGTTGTACTTTTAGATATCTTCTGGTATGTTTAATAAATCCCTGTAAGTACTCGAGAAAAAGCCCGCTGTGTTATAGGATTTGGATAATTTTCTCCAGAACCTGGAATAAATATGTATTGCATGGGAGCAATTTATTTTTCCTAGCTTCTGGGTCATATTATATTTACGCAGAGCATGGCATAGATATATCATATTTTCAACTGTGGCTGCTTATCTTCCGCACGGCACCCAAATGCAACTGCCACGGCCGTGTCAGATGCGCGTGTCCTCGCTCTACACTGCAGTGAGCCTCTAAAAGTTTGCACCCTACCGTATGCGCTGAGGGTCAAAGACTCCTGAGATATCAGCTTCAGAGTGACGTTGGGCATTTGGGTCGTGCGATTTGCTGCACTCTTATCGGCTTATCAGTCAGCAATGCGTGAGACTTACGGCTCCGAATTTGTCGATACGCTTCTAAAGTAACGGTGCCACCTCGGAGGCACTCTTCTATATCGCTATTGGCCCTTTTTTATTGTGTCTTATGGGTAATGTTAGTTGTTATGAGTAAATTTACACGGTGTGTGTGAGGCTCCTGGAGTTCTCTGGTAGTTATGTTGCCCGGATAGTCACTTTTTCACAGTTAAAAATCATTGCTGTGCTGAGAGTGTACCGCTCAGCTTTATTGAAACGAAGCGCACGTGAAATTTTGACGGTTCGGGGATGGATGCGGAAATTTTTTTGAAACCCTAAGGTCAGTATTATCTCTTCGGTTTGCCTCAGCGTGTATAGTGTGAGTAACATTCAACACAATTAAGTTACTTAAGCTTCTTATGAATACCATTCTATATAATTTTGATAATTGGCTTTCGCTAGTCTATACTAAAAATGAAATATGTCCAAATACTCATATACGAAGACTAGTACTGTTAGTTCTGCATCAGAGTTGTGGCCACAAAATATATATAAATGCATAAGCGAGTTGATGCATAGAGTAAAATTTTCTGTCTGCATGCCTTTCAACAGTAGAATATCCTGAACTTTAGCGTAACATCTCATTAATTAAATAGTCTTTTAACAGGAACAAATTGTTATACGTGTTATAAATATGCGGCACCTACGCAGTTCTTATTTATACTCTCCGTGAGACACCTCCGCCGTGGACCCCTCCTCCCACCCCTCGCTGTCGCTCCGGATCGCCTGTCAGCAGAGAACAGTTTCACCTTCACACACTCCCGGCTATGCTAACCTCTTCAAACGACGCGCGAGAGCTACGTCCCCTCTGCCGGTGTTGTTATAATATATGGTAGTTATAGTATATGGTGACATCGT
>LQNS02001577.1:2212158-2233650 GCA_001587735.2 Parhyale hawaiensis | reverse complement strand
AACAGTTTCACCTTCACACACTCCCGGCTATGCTAACCTCTTCAAACGACGCGCGAGAGCTACGTCCCCTCTGCCGGTGTTGTTATAATATATGGTAGTTATAGTATATGGTGACATCGTCGATATTGACTTTTACAGTGGCTCTCAACTCGTATGCATGAAAATCGGTTATTTCGTTGCCAAGGTGCTGACATACGCGTAAGTCTTCTCGCCGACTGGCCTAATTTGTTGTCTCACTTTAGCTCTTTGCTTGCTCAAGCTCTAGCCTTGCTAGCGTTCACTTAAGGATTCTCCTAGAATATATTTTCTGTTCAATGACACATTATGCGAGTTTATGGCAAGTACTCATTTCTCTGGAAAAACGTATCACTCTTGATAATTAATTATTCGAAATAGCATAGTGAAATACCGCCAAAAGTGAAAGGGTAAATAGGTAGGTACTTTATTCGTTGTTTTCAGTCTACTTTAATCTTTTTATTACCTCCGCCAAGCAGGTTACGTTTTTGTCGAATTTGTCTGTCGTGTCACCAAGATAACTCAAAAGTTAAGACGGATCTCTACAAAATTTCCAGGGATTGTTAGACATATTAAAGTAACATGGTTAACCTCTGGTGGAGATCCATTCAAGCGTTTGTTTGTTTACCTCTCTAATTACTTACGTGTTATGGACGATATTTTAGGAAATTTACGTGAGTCGTTAGGTATATCACGAAAACTAAATGACCAAATATTTTTTGTTGATATATTTGTTCGTTCGTTTTTTGTCTCGAATATGATTTTATGTTTGTTAGCGAATAAGTTATTGTTATGAAGGGATCTTCATGAAATTTACAGGAATTGTTAGTAATGTTTAATGTTATGGATGATCAAATTTTGGTGATGATCTGTTGGTGTGTTAGTGTCTTAGACGAATGTTTGTCAGCAACATAAGCCGAAGAGGTATGAACGGATCTTCAAGAAAAATACAGAAGCTGTTATTGTTGTCAGAAGGCACGAAAAAAGAATAATAGTTTCAGAACCAATCTGAATGTTTCGTTACCGTTGTCTTGCTTGGCGGAGGTATACGCTCCGCTCTGGTCTAGTGCGACACAAAGACCAGACCATAACAACTAGTTTTAATGTCAGAATTGTCGCTTTGTTTCAGCAGTTAGTAGTATCTACAAGCACCATAATTTCTTCGAAGAGATAACCTAATTATCAAGTTAGAATTTGTTATATCCTTAGTTGCCTCGGTGAAAATAGTACAAATTCAAGAGACTCGGTCTTTCTTGACTCGTCGCTTCTACAAGTAAAGTCAATAAGCATACGGCTTTGATAACGATGCGTATTAAATTTCTGTCCCGTCATAGTATCCTCATTTACGAGAAATATCAACACTCGATTAAAATTACGCTTCTTGGTCCGCACGTCATGTCTGTTCCTTTGGTGTCGGCAGTGAACTATCACGATAATATGCAGCTCTGCTGTAGTCGCTTAATGTTAGGCGAAAACTGTTGTCTGCTTTTTTTGTTACTAGCGACCGGTTCATCTCGGTTGAGTGCAACCGCCCGCCTCCCCACCCACTCCGGTTCGCTGCGAACTCTAACGACACCGTTTATTGTGACGGGACCCCAACCGCAAGAGTGTACTTCCCTTGCTCCGTGCGACCGGCCGATCCCGTCTCCTCTGCTTTACCGTGCGCTTTGGAATCTATTGTCTGCCTCAGTAGACCGCTCTACCATGTGTTGCTGTCGTGAAGTCAGAAATGCTTCTTGAGGTTTTACTCGCCATGTTTTTTTATAATTAATGAACTCCTGTTTATTCAGTTATTATGTCTCAATAAAACCGTGTGCATATTTTCTTCTATTTTATATTCAATTGTATAAATCATTTTATTTGAAATTAAGTAATCAATAAATTCGTACAGGTATATCGTAGCTATATTTCACTAACATCTTCAGCTCTGCAGTTATATCAGAGCAAACGCGCAGGCAGTGATGTCATCTGTTCTTCCGTCCCTGATACGTTGGGCATATCTGTATCTGACCTTAATATGCTGTGCGTTGATTTACATCCATTTAATACTAATATCACCTACAGGAGTCTGATGTAGTGCATTGACTTCTGTTTCGGGCAGTCCGCCCTGCAACGCTGCCGATCTTTCTAACACCTTTCCTTACTGCTCACTATTTCCTGCTAGGAACTTAGTGAATGCTAGAGTAGCCGTGACCTTTTCGATCACTTAGTTTCGAAAAAACTAATTTTAATGCATTCTGTTGCCCCGTTTTGCCCAGACCAACGCCGTCTCACTAACCCAAGTACCAATCTAATACTGAAAGCGTTATAACGTCCCCTGGAATGTGCAAGCAAGACTGGAAGTACACAAACGATTAACGAAACACACAGATCAGAGTTTTAGTATTTGCAGACAATACAGCTATGTATGATGTTACTAGCGAACGGCGTAGGGCAGGTAATGGATCTGCACATATGGCTGCCTTGTACGAGCTGTTCACCGCGCTTGTGTGACCAGTGATACATTGATCATTTAAAGCTTCAGAGGGCCAACAGCCTGACGGGGTATTCTAACAGAAACTTTTTTAGCTCAATGCTAAATTGTTAAAAAAAAGTGAAGGCGACAGTAATCCGCTTTCTTCAATATCCGATCTATGCAATGCCTCAATTTTGATCAGCTTGATGCAGTACTGTTGTGTTTTGAAGTTGTATGTTGTAGTTTTGTCCTATTTCCGTATCTAATAGCCAGTGGTCCTGTCAGCAAAGAATGTCAAGAGGACTGTAATTGGTTTCCCATTTTTATGAAAAACATTCGTTCTCGTTTTTTGTCGTCCATCGTGTGTTCGAAATTTACACCGTTGCACCGTCAGTATTATGATGAAGAACAAAAGTGTAGGTTGAAGTACCCGACAGATATTGGATTTATATTAATCCATCTTGCTTTGAATTGAGCTTCAGTTCAGTTAGTCAGTTAGCTATTTATTTCAATACAACCCCGCGGTTTTGAATTACACTTTACTTGCTTGTCTTAGAGTAAAAACTATTGTGAATCCTATACTATTCTTCTGCAATGTCCGTCGGTCGCTACCCTGACCGGAGTCTTGGCGCTGCCGCGGTGTCGCCGTCAGTTTCAAGATCAAAGAAAATTGAAACTTGCGGTAAAAAGCGTCAGGCGGCCTGATCTTGAACTGACCAAGCGACGCTGGTTAGTTACTCTGCGCACGCGCGTGCGCTCTGGCGATTGTTGAGGGTCACGCCGTGCTCTAACTGACGTGCACACGATAGTTACGTGTTTACGTGCGCTATCCATCTCATTCTTCGTATATCATTTATAAAGCTGGAGTTTATTCCGTGTATTATTGTGGGGAAAACGTGACGGTAAATACAATCACTCACTTTGATCCCATAGTTGATGGATTTTCATGGCGTAGTTTATTCAATTGTTGCCATAGGGTAATTACGCTGATTTGATCACTCTCTCCTCTATTCTTGTGCGTTTGATCACGTTAAGAATTAGTGTAATAACAGTCACAAGTGAAGAATGTTGTCTTACGCTTGCTTTACTTGCGGTGAAGCGAAGGGGGCAGAGCGGGGGATAGGTGAAGAGGGGAGTAGCGGCTGCAGGGGTGCCGAGATAGGGGTTGGGGGAAGGATTGACCTGGTTAGAGTTTGTAGAAGTGAAGGTTGTTCGGACGTTGACCTGCATGACTGGTAACGCTAGCTCAGTATGCTCTCAGACCTGTTCAGAGGAGCTTGTGTGCTGTCAGCCTAACGCTTTGGCTCCACCTTTAGCAGTAGAGCTCCGTGTTTCACTTCTGCATGAGACATACGCAAGCTTCGGAAAGTAGACTTGCGTTAGATTGAGCAACGGAATTTTCTTGATTCCTTCTCAAAGAATCGTTTGAATATTAAGTAATGTTGGACAATTTTTTAGCACTTGGGTAACGAGTAGTCTTCTGAAAAAGGTGCACAACAATCATCTGCGAGAGAAAGTGATATTGCAACGTTGTGTTGTCTGTTGTGGAGAAAGTTACAGTGAAGTAGCCATACGACAGCGTGAAGATCAGCTGATCAGTGCTTCTGTGCTCTATACTGCCAAAAGAAAGGAAATCGCACCTTATCCTGTTTGTAACTTTGGTCTCAGTGTCGACACCGAGACCATTTCGTCCTCTTGTCTATAGTTCTGTGGAAGCATTTAGATTTTCGGAGAAAAAATAACCATGCCTCCCTTCGGCCCAGCCAAGAATTGGAATATAGTTACAAAGCTGCTGTCGAGCAGCGTGGAGACTATGGTGAGAGATGAGGTCAAGTTGCAATTCAGTGAAGCGTCCGTGGTTGAGTCCAGAGTGCTTCCGTTCCGTACAGACGATAGCGAGAAAATGGATACCGATGATTCGGACTTCCAGGATGATTCGTCTAGTGAGGAGAGTAAGTATTTTCGGACGTGAATATTTCATTTGCTATTCTAAATGTGACTACGAACTCACTATAAAAATTCTTGTTATGGTCAATATTTTATTTGCCAAAGCTGCTACGTTATTAGCGGCAGTTGCTGTTAAAAGCGTACTGCCAACTTACAGGGGAAACATTTCCGTCTGATCTGGTGGAAATAGTTACCTCACTAAATCTTATGAGCTTATTTGTCTCATGAATATAATGAGCTAGCACTAGAGACGGTACATACTCTTGCATACTGCGTGTTTTTCGCTCAAATAAACTTCTTCCGGAGTCATAAATAACGGTAGTTTTAGTGCATGTGATGCGCTATTTAGGGATATTGCAAATCTCTCAATGTGCGTGCATCACACTGTGTCGTACGCATTTAGATAGAATGTTCTAATGATTTTGCTCCTATATTTGCATTTGGTGCGGTGCACAATATTGTGTGCAGTGTGCACCACTGTGCCCCCTCTTTTTTCCTCATGGTGCGGCCCTCTGTTTTCCTCATGGTGCGGCCCTCTGTTTTCCTTATGGTCAGCTTTCGGTTCTCCTTAAGGCGCAATTGTAGCTTCAATGATTTGCTGCCGCATTCACATGACTTGATCTTTTTTAACGTACGTTCTAATCATGTTATGACGAATAGTGAAGACGATAATTCCAGCGCATTACAATGTTCTAATGATAAAATTAGCAAAAAGTGTATGACCCAAGTTGCTTCCATTACAGCTGTGGTTATCAGTTTTGCTTGGTTGGCTATTGCTATGCCGTGTCGCTTTTGTTTCTCTGTTCTTGTCCTCGTTTACGTACAATTTTCAGTTTTCCTCTTCTAAGTCTTTCAATGTTTTTTTCTACGCAATATCTGCATATTTTGTTTTGCTGTGCGTTTATTAACTCCCAATAAGTAAGAAAAAAGAAATTATGCCATTGTTGTTGCGCTGCTTAATTTTTGACCAAGACCGTCAGTTTACCCGGTCGTTCCAGGCTCATTACTCTCCTTTTTTATCCCGACTATTACCCTGCTTGCGCCATTTCAGTCAAGTTCCTTGCGATTGTCTCCAGCACATTTCCTCTCCAAAAGTGCAGCTGTTGAAGTACCTGCGATAGCTCATGATCGTTCGTAATTTGGTTTACTGCTTTTCACTTTGAAAGGACTTGTATTATTTATATTGCTATAATATTTATTTATACTTCTAACATTTCTTAACAAAAAAAGTTATCACTAAAATATATTAATTTTCCTCTGCGTTAATTTATGTCCCTATATCTCATCAGTTTGATGAGTTATTTCCACATATATTACTTATGTGTTTTCATTTTTAAATGATTCTTTTAGTAAAATAATTGTTACCAATTGTAAAAGTAATATTTCCGTTGTTAAGGTCCTATTAAAAAATTGCTTATTATTAATCTGGTCTGAGCTTGGAACTTGTTTCTGTTCATTTTCTGCTTTGCTAATACCGTTTCTTGTCATTTGTGATCTTCAGTGCGAATTGTTATCGCATCCTCAATATCGCCTATTCCAGAGCTGCTCTCGGCCGTTTTCTATAAACTTCGTCCGTCAGCGCGCGCACGTTTTAGCTCAGTCTGTGCTGTAATGCTGTGGCGGTGCGGGGTAGGGGGGTGGTAGCCCGTGTGAGGTCACTGCCCTCGTGTTCGACATCATAGAAAACGGGCGTCAAGCTCCGCCTACTAGGATAGCCGCCCCTCCCCCGTCTCCCCTGACCTCCCACCCGTCTGCTATCGTGGCCGTGAACGGCTCTTAGAGAGTAACTGAAACACTGGTCCCAGAGACCGTAGAATTTTTGTCGGGGATGACCTTGCTCTTTATTGAGAGTGACTGCTGTGAACTCGGTGGATTTATAGTAATGGCTACGCGCCCTGCTTCTCCATGAAAGGGTGGGCAATCTTATTCTGGAATCATTTGACAAGTTGTCTCTCCTGCCATTGTGCGACCCATTACCTTCCATAGCATAACGCTGCTCGGTAGTCGCGCCCCGTGTGCTGTACAGTAGAGCCACTTCACACTTTGTCGTGGATCTCAGTGCTCCTTTTTCATATATTTTAAGTGAAGGAAGTATTGCATAAATGTATGCTGTAGACGTCGTACTGCAGTTATTAGTTAATAGATTATTTGGTGTCTAATTCAAATTTTGTCGATTTGTTTTCTTTCCGTAATTGGTTATATAAAGAAGAGTTTCCCTTCCATTGTTTCGTAACTACTTTTTCAGTTACCTGCTTAAAAGATGAGTTGTAATCTTTCACTCGCTTTCGGCAAAATTACTAGTAGTTTACCATAACTAGGTATTGTAGTTTCTCACTAAAGTGATAGATTTCCTGATAGACTTCCTGTATCTTCAAGTTGCTGTTCCTTATTTACGGTTTCAATCAAGGACGGATCAAATGAAAAAAAAAACTCATAGTTAGACGGTATTGACGTTGTATTCCTACATTATTGCCTCCAGCACTTTTCTTTCTCGTGTGATCTTATTCCTGCGCGCGGATGCCATACCTCGCGCGACTGCAGCACTCTCTACCAGCCACTCATTGCTGCTGCTCTTACTGTTGCTCATGATGCTGCTGCTGCTGCTGCCGCTGAAGCAGCACCCACTGCACCCCGCCGCGCCGCAGCGCATCGGACTCGGAGAGTGGCTCGCGTCTCCAGTTCAGTCCCTACTCAGTCGCACGTGAACAGCTGAGTGTAGTGGGTGTGCGTAACCGACGCTCCTCAGCATCCCACTTGACACTGGCATAGGCTATAGCCATTGAAATGAAACGAGCTTGAATTGTGTAGTGAAACACAGCCTTCCTTAGTGGCATTGAATAATAACATTGTGATAGTTCAAGATAATCAAGTTCTGTTGTTTTGTATTTGTTGACACGTTGTTGATTAATTGTTTGTGGACTAACTGTGCTTTACTCATGCATTAAATCAGTTTAATAAAGTTCACTGCAATTTGAGAATTGTGTGACAGCTTGTTTATACAGCAACTTGTGACGGTAAAAAAAAACATTAACCATAGCAGTTGCGGGTGCTGCAGCTGCTTTGCTATACCGGAAACGAAGAGAAGCTGACAGGGTTCGTCGCACTGCGCCTGTAGCGTCCACTGCGTGCATTGTTGCTGATCTCAGCAAGTAACACCTGCATTTGCTGTTACTTGCTTTGTGTCTGTAGGTTGCGATGATCAAAGAAGAAGCTATGAAGGAGAATAGATCGATCTTGAAGTGCTTGTTACAGCACGGCCGTGCTCCGGATTATTTATACCCAAAATACGACAGCAATGCTATCACCTACCAAAAGAGAAAATCGCGCAGTTACTGCGCATCATCAGGAAATTCTGGACGTAAGTTAATACTTTACACCCGCTAGTGGTGTAGCATTGCAGTCATTACGGGATTACCCCACAGATTTACAGTGTTAAAATTTTTGTAGTACGTAGTGCATGTGAACGTTCATTTTAAAAGCGATCGATAACCTTAGATGAAGACGTATAGTAATCACGCTAGGATTATGAACTGCTATAGCCGAGTTATCCCCTGCGAGACTCCACGAGCGAGAAGCGCGTCGTTGCCTGCTGGTGTCGTTGACCGCCAGGGCGTTCGTTCCTTCTGTGCTTGGGATACACGCCGTGCTGCTTTGTTCTTCCGTTTGCTTTCATCATATCTTTCAAGTACTTTACAAAAAATCCAATTTAACATTTCTGCAAAAGCATTATTGTGCCGCTTGTACAAAGATATATATATATATATTTATACATATGACGCCTTGCCGTAGAGTGAACGAGAGTTAATTTGAGGAAAATGTGTCACTAAATTAGGTTTTAAAATAGGTGTGGAAAAAAACTTGGTCATCCTTTTTTGTAATACATCCGGTTGATCCTATTGGAGTTTAGTGCTCGAATTTTTAAATAATAGGATAATTTTGTTGCTTCAACTTACGTGTCATGTACGCAGATGGGGACGCTTTCTCCTGCGTTGCTCAAAGACATCCCGGCTGAAATTAATCGCTAGCCGTCTGCTCTGAAGTGTTGGTTCCTTTTTCTGTTTAACGCTATGTATTATAATACTTGCAGTGTTACGTTTTGCATTTGTAAAAAGTATATTAACGTCATAAATTTCTTTTCTTTGCAGCTGTAAGATTTGGAAGAGTCCCGAAAAATGAAAAGGAGCGTATTCGCCAGGCAATGGAGAAGGCCTCCAACAACAACATTCCGCAACAAGACTTCAACAATGATTACCTAATTCACACTGTCACCCGAAGTCACCAGTATGCGTCTGACCTTGCTGATGAAAATATACGGGAAATCATCAAAACAGCTGAAGAAAATCCCCAAATCGCCAACATCAACCCAACTTCGGTGAGTGTTCGCCTTTGCTGGGCTATAAGTCAGTTGGAGCTTGTAAGTTCGGTGGGCGCGGCGTGGGTTGGACTTGGCTGTTCGATGTGAGTCATGCTGCCGTCAGAATCACTTCCGTTGCATCTGATACGTCCTCGTTCGTGTGGCGGTCGCTTTGTTTGAAGTCTGCTGCTGCGGTCTGTTTGCTCTCCTGCTAGCTTCGGAGTGTGTTGGTACGATTTCCTTTCTCCTATTGTCTTCTAGATATCACTTTTCTAGTTTTCACCGCTTTTTCGATGACTGGTTTTAATAATAGCATTCCGCGCCTTCACGCCAAAAATAATTACTTCAACGAAGTCCCGTTTCCTTCGCTCCTATCCGGGGCCCTGTTTTCAAACTACCTACCTCGTAATGGTACTTCGTCGTCTTCAGTTCTTCGATTTCAAAAATTTGGCTAAGTAACGACCCTCTGGCCTTGTAGTATATAAATTTTCTCCTATCAATACAGAGAGACACGCAAGTGATCCATCAACAAAACGGTATTTTGCTCTACGTATATACTGTAGTGGGGTATCAATTTTGCGCTGTATGCTTACGCTCACAATACAAAAGTATACGTTCTATCCTTTTTCCGTAGTCCCGTTTCATTCTTCACATTGGTATCCTTCTAACTTGGTTCATAATTTTATATTGTCTGAACTTTATACATAGTTGTGTTGACTGGTAAAACGTAATTTTGAGCGCAACTTTTTCATCCTTGACCACACGATGTTGCACCGGCGATCAGTTTTAACACGTGGATGGAACTTTCGCACTTGAAGGCTCTCATCTGATACTACCGATTAAGTATTCTACAGAAATTTTCACCCAGTTACCGGCTTTATTTTTCATTTCGAATTGATATTTTTTGCTGCACTTCCAACAATTCACGGCCCTTAGAACGTAACATAGATCGTTCTACTTCCTTAGGACTTCCTGATACACCGCGAGCGAGCAGCCTCGTATTCTGCTCTCCGTTCGGCCAAGCTTCCGCATTGGAAGCAGCCAAAGATGCTGATTTGCTTTGCATTAAAATCGGAGTATTATAGCATTCCGTCACTGAACACTGTGCTTAGACACATAAATGACATAATATTGTAGGTTTTCTTGTGTTGTAACGGTTATTGGTTTTTGCTTCAAATTGTAGTTGCGCAATTACCGTGGCATCAAAGTTAATTGCACAACTAGTAGTCACATAACATGTTACTGTTCCATCTAGTGTTCTGTAATGATCAGACTCTGGACAAGATGCGATTGACGATGTGTCACAGGATCATTGTGAGTCGTTAGGCGTTCCGGTCAGAGTGGCTTTTATCCACAAATAAATGCGATGTTCTAGCACATCGGAATAGTTCCAGTTTCTTCTATTTTCGCCAACGTACGTGCCACTTGGCTAGACTAGTGCAAGGAAGCTCAGCATACGCCATCGTTTGCGCTGTCTGTATTTCCGGAACTTGTTTCCAGTTCGCTGTAGAGGATATTAGCACATAATCCTTGGACTATCCTTCCCAGCTGGTGTGTGGCACTTCCTGCTCAAAGTCCTTCTCTTGTGCTTGCTAAGGTCGCGTACTAGCTTCAGAGCATTCGTTGTAAATTCTCCATTGACATTCGGACGAAGATAGGGCAAAAATAACTTGCGGAAGTTTTTGGCTGAATTCATATCCGTTAACTCCTGCCTGCCTTATCGATTAGTGTGTCTCGAAACATAGTTTCTTGAGTGCTAAGAGATATCATTCTTACTTGTTAATTTTAATCACCATTTGAGTTTAATTTTTATGAAAACGAATGGGTTTTGGCAAAATTATATCCAATTAAAGTAGAAGGTATTGCTTGTCGAGTGACAGACGTCGCTAGGCGGGACCGCGTGGCGTACGGTGCCCCGCCCCCTCAAGGTCACACTAAACTCAGTTCAAGTTCAGCGCTTGCCGTCGTTCGCAACGTCGTACTCGTTTTGTGGCGTCACTCAAACTCCAAACCAATTGCTTAATTGTGCTCATCTTCCTCTACGCAATTTTTTTAGTCTAATCTCGCATGGATCTAAGATGAAACCCTGACGTATGGATTGAGCTCGCCTTACGTTTTACGAACGAGAATACTTTTGTATCGTGCTGTGTACCTGGATATTATGGTACCCTCACGCTCAAACTCAGTGGGGCTAAATTAATATACACTTCAGAATAATAAATATTTTATTGGGATTACTTACTGCCGCTCCCGTGCCCGGTCAGTGAACAGCCATTACGTCACATGGTCTGTTACTTTTGGTACGACACACCTGTGGTCTCCATAGCTGTTCGTCATAAGTCGGTTTCGTTGTATTGATCAGTCAGGGATTGAGCAGCAACGCCTCTGCGTTTGTGTAGAGTGTGTGTGTGTGTGTGCGCTGCTCTGTGACGTCACCGATAACCTTGAAATGTGGAGCGTGCGGTGGGAGAAGACAGGACGACGTGTCTGTCGGTTTAGCTCCACGTCACCATGATTCCCAAGTTACACTTAACTCTCTTTTGTTCTGTATTTTCATTTTTTTTTTGCTCCAATTAAAAGGTTTTCTGTTCATTTCACTGCTCAACACGAGCTATGTGCACGAAGGCTACTGTCTTTTAGGACAAGCACCCACTCGACAAAGACTCATTGAGGCTGTGGGAGAAGATGCCGCTAGAATTACCACTCAATATTTACTCAACTTCCAAGGTCGAGTTTCTCCTTATGGCATGGCATTATTGTAGTGCTCATCTGTTTTTTATTTCTTGTTCAATTCTTTACTTTGAATAAAACGCGGGCGTTATAACTAGAAACGCAAAGCAAGTTTATGCAAGCGCGACAAGCGGCACTGCGGCAATTGTTTCTGACAACGCAAGTGAAGTCGAAGTATTTTGAGTTTTCTTCTATTTTGTAGGGTAGTTGTCAGTACAAAGCGTACCTGCAATTATCGTTGATGTTATAGCTGTACCACACAATGCTGCTCATTCGTTAGTTTTACGATAAAAAAATCAACTCGCAACAACTTATAAATGCAGACGCACGTGCGTGTGTATATCGAAATCTCACGGCAAGCCTGACATTACCAATTTTTCCCCTTGTATAGTCGTAGAGAATGTAGCTGGTGTGCATCCGCCATTGTATTAGTTTTTGAACCCATAATTTGCGTTTTTTCTGCACCCATCTTTTGACTGCTCTCTGTATAGGCGCGTGTTTGCACCTAGAGCTGGTCGCCACAAGTCTTGCGTAGGAGCGCCTACAACCTGCAATACCTCCACCTTTCGCCTGCGGGGTCGCGTTAGGCCTACGAGTCAGTGAAAGCAAAAGGGCTCGTTCTTATTCCTTTATTTTCATTGAAAGGTCACTAGTGAAAGTTTCTGAAGCTGGGAGGAGTTCGCTTTGTTTGCGTCGATCGCTGCGTGGTATTCACCTTATGTATTGTTCATTCTCTCACATCTGTGGTTTTCATGTAAGTGAACGTTTGAAGCTGATAGTCGATCCTTCTGTGTTTTCAACGCCTTATAATTGTGTGCAGTATAATGTTTTTAAAGCCGCCGCGTGTTGACTTCCACATTATACAGTAAGGTCACGGAGACATTGTTCCTTTGATAGCACTGTAACTACTAACGATTAAAGAATGCATGAGCTCCATTGGACTTCTCACCAGTCTAGCGTGCGTGCGACGCTGTTACAAGTCTGTTGTGCCGCCGAAACAGCTAACAGCTGCCACTGCTGAGGTAGTAGATGCTTCGTCTGCTGGTGTTACAAATTTGTATTACGCAGTTTACAGTCATTTGCCTCCGGTGTAACAGCAGTTCTTGCGTCGGCCGCATCTTCGGTGCCGTGTATAACCTTGACAGTGCTTGTTCTGTGGAAGATGCGCCGCCGCTCGTCTATCCTAAGAAGGCAGTAGAGTTGCTCAATGAGCGCTTATCGCTCCACCCTGTAGCTTAGGGCTATCTTTTTGGCATGCAGTATTCATAGTCAGTTTTGTTGGCTTTTCTTGGGCATATATTTTGGTATTTCTATGGCGAGATGTCGATCGTTAAGTTTCGCGTTTGTTTGTTTTGTGAGGACTTTCGTAACATTGGTTGACCTTCCTTCTATTGGGCTGGCGATGTCCGCCTGTGGGAGGACGCGGCCAACCCTTCTGCATTTGTTTTGTTCTGTGTGTAATTTGTGCCTTACTGAGAATATCTCTCTTTTCCGCTTAGTATAGATGGTGTCATTTCCTATCCAGCCTTGAAACCAGTTCAGCGAATCACTGTTACACTCTACATGTTTTATTAAAGGCTTCCCGCAGCGATAAGTGCAGACGGTACGCCTTTGAGATCTGTTATTCTTTAGATACCGTTCTATCCTCTGTTCTTAGAAAATTGAGTCATTGGCATGAGCATGATACGAAGCCTGAGTAAACAATATGACCTTGTGTGAGGCACGAGTCGACTGCCAAGGTCAGTCGACCCATGCTCTGCCAACATAGCCAAATGCTTCTCAGCTCATACGTGTGCGCTACCTAACGTACCATTTTAATAAGACTTAGACGGGAAGGTGTTACAAATGTAGATACGCCAAAATTAATGAAGGTATTTTTTCTTAATTGTAATTTTGGCGTTGAGCTTCACCATGTGATGTTTCGAGCTTATATGCCAGATGCAATACTCCGCCTGTTACTAATTGCGTGATTTCTTTCTTTTCAGGACTGTCCGCTGAACCCATATGTTGGAACCGAAGACTTTCAGCAGAAGTTTTCTCCGATTGTTCGGGATGTTGTCACCTTCGCCAAAAACATTCCTGGCTTCACTGACATCAAACAGGAGGATAAAATTACACTGCTGCGTGCATGTGTCTTCGAAGTCTTGCTCATCAAGTTTGCCAAACTCATCGACGTGAGAAATAGAAGGATGATTACTATTAGTGGTTGCATCATCGACGCTTGTATTTATGCTAACAGCAAACCTTCCAATGACTTTGTTAATACCCTCTTCAACTTTGTGGATCGAATCAATACTTTAAAATTGGGTGATGAAGAAATGGCTTTGTTTAGTGCTGCTATCGTTATCAATCCCAAACGACAGGGACTATGCGAACTGTCCAAAGTGTCAAATCTTCACAAAAGAATCGTTCAGTGTCTTCAGCAGGTTATGCAACGTGATCGACCCAACGAACCTCACTTGTGTCAAGACCTGTTAAGTACCCTCACTGACTTGTGGATTTTGAACAGCATGCATTCCAAACAAACGCTAGCAAAGCACAAAAATGGCAATAGTTGTGAAAGTAGAATGGATGTGACACCCAATGCAAGTCAGACCGAAGCATTTGGGTCACAGTACGGTTCCTATTCCGATTATGCAAGTGTGCGAGGATGTCCCATGCGTTACGCTAGCGCGTCGTCCGAGTACGATGATAAAAGACCAACTGCAATGGAGGATCAAACTTCACCAACCTCACCTTCATCGTCCACATTTTGCCCTGATGAAGAAATGAGATCACCGGGCTCTGCAGATTCTGGGTGCTCTACAGATTCCGGATGTTCTATAGAGTCGGGATGCTCGTCTGATTCAGGATATTCCCTGAACGTGGGACCAAGTGATGCTGCTCGTACGCCTTCCTTGCTATCTGATGAACATCGAGAAAACATGTCTGTCCCAGATGATGAAACTACTGAGAGGTTACAGAAGTGCTATATCAAAAGAAAACCTAATGTTGAAGACACTAAGCCCGTGTTAGATGTAAGTCGTACAATGAGATGGCATAAGCCTCAGAAGGAGACCGAAAGGTTGGCAGCGGCAGACAGCCCAGTGCTGCGCATGTGCTTAGAGGCTCCGTCAACTCTTAAAATGGATTCCTTCAAGGATGTGTACCGAGGGCATGTCGGTCATTCTCATCCTCACAAGAAGTTCAGACCAGCAGTTGACAGGCTGGGTCATCCTCACGAAACCCTCGATTCCGTTAACTCATCTCCTCGTCCTTCAACCACTCCATCTCCTTCATACAGCACGTCGCCATCTCCCTCATCGTCTATTTCTTCGTCTCCTTCGAGAATATCTTCATCTCCTTATTCGTCTTCGTCGTCAAATCCGTCGTCACCAGCCAATGCATCAATTCTAGCACATCGATTAGGAATGCCCTGCAAAAAATTTCCTAAGACTTCCAGTTTGTTACAGTCTTTGGCTCAAGAATCAAAATTTGGAACAGATAGAGCGATTTTGAGCGATACCCTTCATGATTGCATTATGAAGGATCAGTCAAAAATTCCCAGACAACACGTTTTAGCCGCCCCTTCGCCCTCGCGCTATGACAATGTGCGTAATTCAAGTCCTCTTCGGTCGCATAGTTCCCAAATGTCCTCTCCCACCCATTCTATGACCACGTCGCCTCCTCCCCACGATGATTTGCCTCCTCACAGCTACTCATCACCGCTTCCTGCTGGCCATATCCCTGTCGCCCACTCGTCCCCAACCCACACGCCTACAGGCCTTGGTGCTTCAGCCATGTCGGGGTGTGCCTTCAGTAGTCCTTATTCTTGTGACGATACGCAGCCGCTCAACCTCTCTAAAAAAACTCCTTCGCCTCCACCGGCAATGGAAACTTAGTAAATGAGTTGAAGACGATCCTCTTCGAGATAGTCGCGGAATATAATTCCGCGATTAACCCTCAAAAGTTACCTGTGATAAGGAAACGCAGTTTCGAACTTTACAAATAATCTGTGCCGTTGGTGTTGTTACAAAACTCAGTTTGCCTCAGTAATTGTTCAATCAACTCATGTGATAAACAAAATTTTTCAATGTCCTCCAAGGAATGATTGTATTTTTGCTGTGGTATCGGCACATGTGTGGTAAAACTGCAGGCAGGATTCACCTATTTTAAGTACAAATTTTCTTTGTCGTGCTTGGCTTTTTCTCACCGATGAGGCGGGTTTTCTACCTATGCCATGTGATGTACCTAGTTCAGTATTGATCATCTGTCCATCATTATCTTCGTGAGGACCAGAGTCATTCGTCATTTCAAAACTCATAACTTTCGTGTTGTCCATCCACCCAGTGAAGTGTCATAAGTCAATTCATCGTAGTTGTTAAGGTTTCGTTTGGCTTCATATTGTGCTTTGCAGCGAGAAAAGAGTGGGATTATGGGTGAAACTCTACGAATGCAATGTTCTTCTTCGGTACTGAACGTATCACATTGCCTTCAATGGGTTTTCGGCGGCTGTTACCTTGGATTTCCTCCACTCCGTAATGGAATTTTCCTAGTCATTTCTGAGAAGGGTTCATTGATGCTTTGGATATTTGTTCCAATCATTTGTGATTTCAACACATTCTGCTGTATCAGAATACTGCAGAAAAATCATTTGACCTCATCACATTGACTTTCATTATTTTTGACTTCGTTCGAAGTTTCATTTCTACAGCTACCCTCGTCTTTTTTTATATGAAGCCACTTTATCTTATGTTCAGTGTCACGAAAGTTGCATGTCATCTGTAAAAAAGTCTCATTTTTCATTGAATGCTACTGTATTGTACCTCTAATTCTCACTCGCTGTGCATATCGTAGTTATTCAGAACACTACTATACTCCTAGGGGTACTTTGTACGATCGTTGTAAATATTCTTTATATAGTGAAGGAAAAAGACCCGGGGAACGTTAAGTTCTTTCCTCATGCTGGCTGTCGGTCCCACAGTGACGACTCAGCAGCAGACTTCGATGTCCAATTGTAGGTACCCTAAACTGTCGCTATCATTCCCCAGGTTTTCTTTTTATGCGTGTTATTTGTTCATACTGATCGTTTGGAGTACTTTACCAATTAAGTGATGTTTCTTTACTAGATCTCGCAGTATGTCAAAGGCTTCGTTGTTGTGTAATGATAACACTTAGGATCTTTTTGTTGTCCTCGCTGAGTACATATTCTATAATTTACTGGACTTGTACAAGTTTATTATTTATTTATTTAAATTTTTCCTGAAATTTCTTGAAGTGATCGCTTCATTTAGCATGTTGACGGGACTGTTTATTATTGTGAATTGAATTGCTATTTTGTCTTATCAGACCTTTATTGACCCTGAAAAGAATTTATCATTTAACTTTGCTTCGGTTGAGGTCACTGAGTAGATCCTATTCTTTGCATTATTGTGTCACTAGTGTACAGTGTTCTACTGAATGTCTGCCTTACAGGTAACGCTAATTCCTTTTATGGTTCTAAAAGTGGTTTATTGCTATTTTCAACGTAAATATTGTAATTGTAATTAAACCGTGGCAGATTGTTAACGTAGTTCATCTTTGGTTCCGTTTAGAGCACGAAACCTCTCGTCTTATGTACCACCTAGCATTGTATGAAGGTTATGTGGGCGTGTTCGGAGTGTGTATGCAGGCTCAGAGTTACAGCTTTGTCCTCTAGCTGCTGCAGCACCGCATGTTCATCGAATATGTGTGTGCGTGTGTGTTTGTATGTTTAAACTGGTGTCAACATTCATGTCCGTTTAATTCTCTTCACATTTAGAAAGTCCGTTGCTGTTTCTTATCTGTACATTTGGGGAAGTAATTTCTGATGAGACTTGAATAAATGTTTTGAAATAATTGATGTGTTTTCTGTTTTCCTTGTGATATTATTAAGCGATAGAGAAATGGACTTTATGAATTCATCAGAGCAAAAAGTAAGACTCGTTAGTCCTCCTAAGCTGCTAGCAAATGCCTCCCCAAGCACATTATTTTGTGTGATGAGCTCAACAGAGAAGCCCTCGAGAATTTAAAGTCAAATTTCACCTTACTTATAGCATAGTGTTGTTTTGACGCAATCAAGAATTCCTCCAGAATTTATTGCTATTGTGAATGAAATGGCATTACCTTCGCTACTGAATGAGAGTTCACTACAGTTGCAAAATGTGTTGCATTGTTGTTACAGTCTGAAAGTTCATAAAAAGTTGAAACCAAGGATTGATCTTGATGCCGTGGACACGATCAGTGTCTTAGATGGATAATTATTCAGCTTGAATTTTAATAGTCAAATACTGCTACCGCAGTGCGAGAACATTGTCAAGTTTTGACACTAGTAAGCACGAGAATAATAATTGTGTGCTTATCCTATAGTGCGTTTGTTTGTGACACTCAAGGCCAAGGTCGCCTAATAATACAACACACCCAGGTGCAGCCGCTCATCCTAACTAACGGGCGGCGGCGGCATCATATCTTGTACGAGCTGCTACTGCAGCGCAGAGGCCAGCGCCTCAGAGGTCTCTTCGTGAGGTGTGAGAAATACTCGAAACGTTGCTAATGGCCTTCTTTAGTGAGATCGTAGCAGCCGAGACAGTCTGGTCGGCACTGTTATCGTGATGACGGAAGGGTAAAGGCGTCCAAAGTTGGGACACTACCAAAGAACCTCGCCTAAGGAACAGAACTCGTTATCAAAAGTTTCTCTTGTTGCTTGCCATCATATGGCTAGAGTTACCGAGAGAGTTCAGCCCTCGTATCTTGTCAGCTTTTACGTTATTATTTTAATCGCCCTGCGAAATGCTTGGCACTTGCTGAACAAGGTTCCACTGTAAGACGTTGCAGAGCAGGTCTTCCCCCGTGAACGACCTCGTGTTCGTGTCTTCACGGCCTCTGTTTCATATACTCGTGGAACTTTAATATGGTTATGTCCCCGTGAAATAAATTTTGTCTACGAATCAATAAAGTAATGAAAATGCATAATAACGGTTCTTATTATTGTTATTTAAAGCGAGCGAGAAGCCGCGAGGGTGAAAGGCAAGGGCCAAAGAACATAAGGTCCCCTCGCGCGAAACAAGAAATGAAAGCACGGTACATTGAAATAAAGGACAAGAAAGGACATGGGGGGAATCAATCACATGAGAGGAAACTGTTGCTTCTGTGTCTAAAACATCCATTCCAAATTCACATCCACATAATTTTCGTACCAGATGTGACCTCTATCACAAACTGTGATGAATCCATCACGATAAATGCTATCGTCAACTACGGCTCTACCCTTTTCTTTTGAATTATATATACTATATGTCAAAAAATTAATAATTTCCTCCATATAACTACTTTTTTAATATAATCCTCGCCCTAGCGGTACACGAGCTTGTGGTAAAACACAGTAATAGTTCGGCGCGGTATATAGGTAGTGTGCCCCTGAAGCGCTAGTAAAACTGCTACTACTACCATCCACATGAACAGAGGCATCCAACCCGTTCCATAGTTGATCACAGTGGTAGAAAAATGACCGCTGGTACTGGGTAGTGCTGATTTTGCGATATCGATTTACAACATGGCTGGTTTCACTGGTTTATGTCTTCAGCATATCATGATTGCAATAGACTGGTTACTAGGAATAGAAAGGAGAGCCACGCTACAAATAAACATGATTACTATGTATATCGCAAACGTTTCGGATCATAATATATCCATCATCAGTGCTGTAAAATAGAGAACGAAAACATGCATTAAATCATCGGAATAAAGTTAGAGACGAAAGTAACCACTATAATATCACTCTAAGAGACGTAAAAAAAAAATAAGAGCAAAGCATAGCAACATAAGCCATGTAAAGGAAGGAACAGAAGTGGTAACACCAGCTAGAGAATTTTTAAGGGGACTGCCGATTGGCATTTGGTAAGCTCAGGTATTTCCGTGTGAATTAAAATGGATTCAAGTAACCCAAGGTCTTCTACATCACTTGTACTACCTATTATTGAAAAGTTATTGCACCTTATTGGATAACTTTCATCAATACAATAATTTTTAACCGCTGAATGAGGTGGTGCGGCAAGCTGTTGCCCGGTACTGTGCGAGATTCCCCGAAGTTATGCTACTTTAACGTAAAGCTGCACGGATGTGCTGCCTACATACGACAGCTGGCAGCTGTCACACACATACTTGTACAAACACCAGAACGAATGGACGCATTCGCTTGATCACAACGCTTAAAGAATGAACCAAGTGTTGGTGCCATGGTGCGGTATTAAAATATTGGGGAAACTTGAGGAAAACATTGATTTGAAAGAGACCTCATCTCACGTTCGAGGAATTTGTTTTGTGACCCTAAATATGGCATATAATGATACTATAGAACTTCTGCCTCACATGCTGCACCATGGAACTTGCACTAAACTGGACGGCCCGCTGCTTGCCAAAAAGTCCTGATGCTAATTCAATATAGCAACATACACAGTTCATCACCATATGCCATCAGTGGGAGACAGCCTTAATTGTGATCATTTTTCGGTCATGTTGGTGACCTAAAACCCAATGATTGACGGGTGCCGCTGACCTGCATTGACAAATTTGTATTTTGCTAATAAGGAAAGTCCTTGCATAGCATGTGGGCTGCATTGATCTGTAAAGTATCGTATGGTCTGTGGCTGCACTTTCGCAATGAAAAGCAAAACTACAAATTGTTTCAAACACAGTTTATGAAGTAATGACTGGCGTAAGGGTTAACGCAATACATGCCGCAATCCAACTACTGTCAATCATTCAGAGCAAATAACCTTGGTAAAACGACTGACATTCCCTGGAAAAGTTTGCTCTTGTACGCAACTGAGAGCTGCACACCCCAAACTTAACCGTTATAATACAGTTTCGAAGTTTTACGCTGATAAAATGCTTATAGCAAACAAGAGTATTCTTAATATTTCAAGGGTGAAACCCAGTAGCTGCAGCATTGCATGTACGTAATGGCACTGGGCCTCTCTTGCTTGTCTATGGAGACCTAGCTAATCTAAGCCGTTAGCAATTTAATATGGCTGAAACTTCAGCCCTGAGCGTTGGATTCGCCGGTTAGATCTAGTTGCAGGCGTCAGTAGCGAATCGGCTGCTCGTAAGACGGCCAAAACCTCATTCCTGCTCTGTAGGACTGATTCTGCCATCAGAAGTGCAACAACTTGCAGTTAGCGGCTGAAACTCGATCCTCGCCACGATGCATGAGTGAAGTGCCAGAAAAACTAAGGCTAATCCAATAAAATAATCTCGATGACAGCAGGCAGTTCGGAGACACTTTAGCTCCTGAGACATAAGCCACGATTGCTGTTTTAGCTACTGAGACATAAGCCACGACTGCTATAGCTAGGTACTGAGACATAAGCCACGACTACTGTAGCTAGGTACTGAGACATAAGCCACGACTGCTATAGCTAGGTACTGAGACATAAGCCACGACTGCTATAGCTACTGAGACATAAGCCACAACTGCTGTTTTAGCTACTGAGACATGAGCCACGACTGCTATAGCTACTGAGACATAAGACACGACTGCTGTTTTAGCTACTGAGACATAAGACACGACTGCTGTTTTAGCTCCTGAAACATACGCCACGACTGCTGCTTTAGCTACTGAGACATAAGCCACGACTGCTATATTAGCTCCGGAGACACAAGCCACGACTGCTATAGCTACTGAGACATAAGCCACGACTGCTATAGCTACTGAGACATAAGCCACGACTGCTGCTTTAGCTACTGAGACATAAGCCACGACTGCTATAGCTACTGAGACAGAAGCCACGACTGCTATAGCTACTGAGACATGAGCCACGACTGCTATAGCTACTGAGACATAAGCCACGACTGCTATAGCTCCTGAGACGCAAGCCACGACTGCTATAGCTACTGAGACGCAAGCCACGACTGCTATAGCTACTGAGACGCAAGCCACGACTGATGTAGCTACTGAGACGCAAGCCACGACTGCTATAGCTACTGAGACATAAGC
>LQNS02001577.1:2198631-2211500 GCA_001587735.2 Parhyale hawaiensis | reverse complement strand
GACTGCTATAGCTATTGAGACGCAAGCCACGACTGCTATAGCTACTGAGACGCAAGCCACGACTGCTATAGCTACTGAGACGCAAGCCACGACTGATGTAGCTACTGAGACGCAAGCCACGACTGCTATAGCTACTGAGACGCAAGCCACGACTGCTATAGCTACTGAGACGCAAGCCACGACTGCTATAGCTACTGAGACATGAGCCACGACTGATATAGCTACTGAGACATGAGCCACGACTGCTATAGCTACTGAGACATGAGCCACGACTGATATAGCTACTGAGACATAAGCCACGATTGTTGCTTTAGCTACTGAGACATGAGCCACGACTGATATAGCTACTGAGACATAAGCCACGACTGCTATAGCTACTGAGACGCAAGCCACGACTGATATAGCTACTGAGACATAAGCCACGACTGATATAGCTACTGAGACATAAGCCACGACTGATATAGCTTCTGAGACATAAGCCACGATTGTTGCTTTAGCTACTGAGACATGAGCCGCGACTGGTATTGCTACTGAGACGCAAGCCACGACTGATATAGCTACCGAGACATAAGCCATGACTGCTATAGCTACTGAGACATAAGACACGACTGCTATAGCTACTGAGACATAAGCCACGACTGCTGTTTTAGCTACTGAGACATAAGCCACGATTGTTGCTTTAGCTACTGAGACATGAGCTACGACTGCTGTTATAGCTCCGGAGACATAAGCCACGACTGCTATAGCTACTGAGACATGAGCTACGACTGCTGTTATAGCTCCGGAGACATAAGCCACGACTGCTGCTTTAGCTACTGAGACATTAGCTACGACTGCTATTTAGCTTCTGAGACATAAGCCACGACTGCTATTGCCACTGAGACATAAGCCACGATTGCTGTTTTAGCTACTTAGACCTAAGCCATGGCTGTTATGTTAGCCGCTGAGACATATTAAGGCATAGCTGGTGTTCAAAGGGAGCAAATGTTTACAAGCGCATATATATAGCGTGTGCTGGGATTTGACGTTGCCTTTCAAAGAAGTTTGTACGTTGCTGAACGCTCAACTTCGAAGTAAACTATGGATGAGCAATGGAATTAGCACACCGCCGCTGGAACGCCAAAATCTCTAACAAAGGAGATTATGAGAGAACGGGCATACCAATAAACGAAGTTTTACTATACAGCGAGGTGAAGCAATGTATGCCTACCAACTGTTGGTGCACACTAACGCAGAGCGTGGAGATATGAAAGAAATGCCATGTTTTCAGCATAAAGTAAAGAACAAAGTGCAAGCTAAAAGACTGCAGTCCCAAAAACTTTCAGAACTTATCTAACCACCGATTGACACGCGTCTGCTGTTCTCTCTATTTCACTTGAAGACTGTTCATAGTGCGTAATTTACCAGCCAATGATGCATTCAAATTCTGAGACTACGACTGCATGCGGAAAAGGACACAACGTGTGCCACTGAAGAGAATGTAAAAGTGTCTACTACTACTACTACAACGTTCGAGACACCAGTGAAAGTACGCGTCGCTGGTACAGCGACGTTCTGACAATCAAGCACAAAAGTCCGGGAACCCATGGAGATTTGTTTAGCATTGCGAGTGCAAAAGTAATGAGACTGGAAATATGATAGTGTAGACCATTGAATCCTGGAATGGCCATTCTCAAGTTTTGGATCCTGTACCAGTCCCAATGGGACACTCCAAAAATCTAAAACTCAAGGTTAATTAGCATAAAATTGAGTATATCTGTAAAACCAACGCTAAACGTTCATCTTGGAGTCAATAATCAAAATCAACCGTTCCTAAGTGTCAGCGCCTGTACTTAAACCACTTCAGAATGAACCCAATTAGTGCTAGTTAGTACTTTAACTGGCATAATTGAGTAAATCAATGAAACCTACGGCAAAATATCCTTTGAGATGCCCCGAGTACGGAGAAACCATTCTTAAGTTTCAAATCCTGTACAGAGGCACTTAAGAACAGGTCAAAAGTTAGTGATAGCTGAATATCAGCCACTGACTGAGAGTTTGACTTCAAATTCCTGCCTTTTCCGCAAGACACATCTAACTGATGGTCAATACGGGCTTTGAAATGTTACCCAGTGCTACCGATGTGCGAGGCATTACAACCTCGGCAGTTGTAACGGTAGATAACACTCAACAAGAGTGGTGTGGGAGGTTTGTCTTTAAATTTAAAGAGGGACCCTATGGTAAATGTGTTTTTGTATGAAAATTTGCAGTTTAAATGTGGGTAGGCTTCAAAGAGGAACATCTTCAAAGTGTTTACTGCACTAACAGATGTTTTGCTGTAGTACGGAAGTGAGTGAAATTTAAGAAGTCTAATTTTACGGACAGAGGGTTTGCTAATGCCGGGATCGAATAGTTTGTCTACGAACAATTTGCAGTCGTGGTCCAGAAAATGGTGCGGATGACCGTTATTTTTTAATAATGTTCGGAGAAAGTCAACTTCGTTTGAAAATGCAAGGTACTAGGAAGACAAATGGTTTGCTCGAAGTACAAAAACTATTATTGCATTGATTTTAAATTGATCGTAACAGTGACTGAAAAAAACTTGTCCCGTGGCCTGAGAATGTTGGTTTTCTGTAAACTCCAGTGGACAGTGGTGAGTTAGTTATTAAATTATCTAGAAAAACTAAAGAATTATTTGATTGATTTTCGGCGGTGAATTTGAGCTTTGGATGTTTACTATTGAAATACTGCAAAAAATAAATCAGAATCAGTTTGATTGTTGAATATAAGGAAGGTGTTATCTACATAGCGATTATAGTGAATCGATTTGGAGTCACGTGGACAGTCGTTAAGCCAAAAAGTTCCATGATGGCATCGCAAAATATACTAGAGACTGAGCTGGGACCCTGTAGAAACTCTCTCTATTTGCTTGTACAGTCTATTGTTGAACATGAAGAAGGAATCTTCAATGGCGAGACTAAGTAAAGTTCTGAAGGTACGTTTGTCTATGTTGTGGAATAGGTCCGCGTCATCAGAAACTTTGTTACAAATAATATCTATAGTTTCGTCGACAGGGATGTTGGTGAAAGAGAGGTGATGTCAAAGCAGGATGAGTAGGCGTTGGGGGACAATTGAAGGTTTATGATATGGTCTCGAAATTTATACGAATAGCGCAGGTATACTGATCAGTTGCTAAAGCTTCAAGTAATGGAACGAGGAAATTTGCAATAGGGTAGGACCGTGTTTATGCATAGGCAGCTAGTACTGGTCGTAAGGAAGCACCGGTTTTGTGTACCTTTGGAAGCCGGTAGATTTTTGAAAAAATTGTTAGACCAAGGCATCATCACTGATTCGATTTACCATTCTCTTTACAATTCAATTCAGGTACTTCCCCTGGAGTCATGTACGGGCTTCCAAAGGTACACAAAGCCGGTGACACATTACAACCAATTCCAGCTGCCTATAAAATATTGACATTTAGCATTGGTTTCACTGATGTATTCAATTTTATGCTAATTAAACTTGACTTTTGGTTTTTTCGAGTGGTCCCAATGGGATTGGTACGCATAGGATCCAAAACTTAAAAACGACCATTCCAGGGCCCAGTGGCCTGCCCCATCATACTTCCAGTCTCAAACCTTGTTTACTCGTAATGCTGTGCTAAACAAATCTCTATGGACTCCCGGCTCATATGAACAGATAATTACCTCCGCCAAGGAGGTTATGTTTTCGTCGCGTTTGTCTGTCTGTCACCAAGATAACTCAAAAAGTTATCCACGGATTTTGAGGAAAATTACAGGAATTGTTAGGTGAAGATCCATCTTTCCGTTTGTTTGTTTGTTTGTCTACCTCATTTTTCTCAATGCCATAACTCAAAAAGTTATGGGCGGATTTTATGAAATTTATATGAGTTGTTATGTGTATCACAAAGAGTAAATGATCAAATTTTTGTGATGATCCGCTTTTTCGTTCGTTTTTTTGTCACTGTTTTTAATTCTATGCTTCTTTGCACAATAACCCAAAAAATAATGAATGGATCTTTATAAAATTCATATTGGTTGTTAACAATGTGAAAAGACATAAATGATTAAAGTTTGGTGCAGATCGGTTTGTTCATTTGTATGTTTGACTCCTGTTTGTTAGAACGTTTGTTAGCAGCATAACTCAAAAAGTTATGAACGGATCTTCAAGAAAACTGCACAAGCTGTTGTTACTATCAAAAGGCACAAATGATTAGATTTTGGAGTTGATACAAATAAAATCATGGTTTCAGAGCCAATTTGAATTTTTTGCTACCGTTGGCTCGCTTGGCGGAGGTATGCGCTCTCAGAGTGCTCTAGTTTATTATAGGGCCCCTTTTATTCATACACTGCTCATTTATTTCATATTCATAAACTTACAAATATAAGAATAATTTTAGCAGTCACTGATTAACAAATCCAGTGAAATAAAACCACTAGGCTACTCGTAGCATGTTACAAACTCGTTGTAATGACAAGCGACTTAGGCACTGCGACATTAATGCTTATAAGATAATATTCATTGATCGGTATTTGCAGCCAGCTTTACATGAAACTTACCCTGCAGCGAGGGTTGAACTGCAAAATATTTATAACTCACAAATATATTGGCAACAGTTAATATATTAGCATCGAGTTAAATGATCCTCTGAGACTATTATTCCCTAAGATAAGCCATATTACAAATTTACGAGACAAAAATTACATCTGAGACTTTGAAAAGAAGTTTTCTTTTGAAAAGGTGTAAAAGTGTAATATATTTTTGGAGCCAGTACTTGCGGCATTTTTATTCAAGTGCTCACAAAACCAATAAATATCTACTGATTTCTGCAGCGGTTTGATCTTTTTTTTAATTTTAGCATTGGTGGAAAAATTTCCTCTCATTATTTTCAGATTTCTCATTCAAGCAAAATTACAAAGAAAGAAGGGAAGCGCTCATACCTACCACGGGCGTATTCGATTAGGTTCAAATTTAAGCCTTCGAGGCTTAACATTTCCGAAACTTCAGACAGAAGCTTTGACTCGGTTGTTTCGAATCGTGTTAAACCTATTAGAAGCAACCAACCTTACTATTTTAAGTCTGCTAAACACTCTATTTTTTTAGTTTTTGGAGGCCTCAAGATCAACTGATCAAGATGAAGTTAATTATTTTACGGGTAGGCACTACAGCAGCTCTCTAAAGTTTCGGACGAGTACGCACTAGAGCACCTCTCTAAAGTTTCGGACGAGTAGGCACTAGAGCACCTCTCTAAAGTTTCGGACGAGTAGGCACTAGAGCACCTCTCTAAAGTTTCGGACGAGTAGGCACTAGAGCAGCTCTCTAAAGTTTTGGACGAGTCATGGCGAGGAAGGCTAATTTTAGAGCCCAGTCCGGCACGCCTTAACCTGTAAACTGAGAAACCCACACCCGCGAACAGCGGAACTAAGGGAGCAGCGGGTCAGAAAACCTTCAAGCAGGAAATTATCGCATCAGACCTGACTCAATCTATGTTTTTAAAATACATTGAGTGAAGGTTCATCTGCCGTCCCAGGTTGTGAAGGTCTGTCGTTAAGTAGCGCTAAGTCCAGGCACACAGAAGACAGGGATCACTTGGTGGGGAAATCCGTAATAAATGATACGCAACACGCAGTTCATCGTTGGTTGCCAAGTCAGCTGCGATATATCAGTTGACGGAAAGCTATAGTCTTCCTACTACCTGGAATTGCTCAGTCACTTGAGCTCGGTTCGTAGACACTGTTACTGTAGGCGGTATCCAGATCCCCTAATAAATTCTAATTATTCAGGTCGTTGCTCTATTTTCAGCTCAGAAAACATGGGAATCTCCAATAACGAGTATAAAATATTCGACTACAAAATTTCATTAGTACATTCAAGTTCGTCAATGAGGTTAAGGTATTTTCTACCAAAAGTTGAAAAGGTCTTACAGGAGCCGAATTTCAGCTGGAAAACTCCTGCTAACTCTAGTTGCAATATTAATACCAATGTGCTTATTTATACAGATATAAATACGTTAGGGGTCCGTAAGGAGGCGTGCCCGGGGATATGAGAATGATAGGCATGGCTGGCCCTCGGGTTCAAATCCTTACGGACCCTTAATGTATTTACATAGCCAGCACACTGGACAATGCGAGCTTCCGTTCTGGATGATTCCAGGTGTGCGTAGGGTCTAAAGGTCCGACATCTTGGGTAAAGCTAAGTCTACACGATCAAACTTTTCCTTGAAAATCGTGTCTATGGCCAGTTTCGGGGCCATAAACACATCCCGAAACTCAATGAGTTTGCCTCTAAAGTCTTTGAAAGCGGTCAAAATCAGAATAAGGATGTTAAAATTCTATCAACGTTTGATTGCGATTTCTGGAGAAAGGGAAGCATTTGGCAACTGTGTGTTGCATCTTTTGTTTTCATGTACATTAAATCTGTTACTTCTGTTTTCATTACCAAACGCTACAACAAAGCAAAATTTACATTTCAAAGCAAGAAATGTATTTGCGCTGACGTGAATTTCAACAGAAAGTCAATTATTGAATCGCAAAATAAGAAATTCATGTCTCCGTCTTCTGCTACCACGCGTGTAAGAGCTGCCAGTGTACAGTGAATTTATTAACTATACTTTTCGATAGTGACAATTAGGTTTTACCCGCAATCAGCTGCTACGAGTGAAATAAATATATTCGATATTAAATGGACGTCGAAAATTGCTATATAAAACAATTCTAATTAGTTTTCATTCAATGATATAAATTAAATTGTTTCATGACCACTTGTTAGCTTGCTGAAAGCGTAGTACCACGTGCAGGCTCTGCCCTAATTATAGAAACAAACGTTTTATCAATTGTCTCAATGAAAGAAAAGCGAGATCGAAAATTTACGAAATGGATATACAGTTCAAAGCAACTTTAACAAAAATCAATTGAATTTATTACCTCCGTCAGTGAGTTTGTTTTCGTCTTGTTTGTGTGATTGTTTGTCTGTTTGTTTGAATTTTCGCCGTTAGGAGGAACAGATGATTAATTTTTGGTGCAGATCCGTTCATCCTTTCATTTTTTTTTATTTGCCTGCCTCTTTTTTCTTAAAGCCATAACTCAAAATTATGGACGAATTTTTATGAAACTTAACTTACACGAGTGGTTAGGTAGGTATATCCCGAAGAGTAAATGACTAAATGTTCGTGACGATCAATTTGTAAGCTTCTTTGTCTGTCTCTTTGTTTGATTTTACGTCTTTTGAAAAAATAACTCAAAAAGCTTTGAACGGATCTTTATGAATTTTATAGGACTTGTTAGAAATGTTAAAAGACATGAATGATCAAATTTTAGTGACGATTGCTTCTTTCGTTTGGGTGTTTAACAAATGTTTGTCAAAATGTTGGTCAGAAATATAGCTCAATAAGTTACGAAAAGACTTTCATGAGATTTGTAAAAAATTTGTTAGAAACATTGAAAGACAAAAATGATCAAATTTCGTTGATGATCGGTTCGTCCGTTCGTGTGTTTGGGTAATGTTTGCTCAAATGTGTGTCAGAACATAACTCATGAACTTACTGACGGATCTTGAAGAAAAATACAGAACCTTTTCTTACTCTATAAAGGCACAAGTGACCAGATTTTGGTGCTGATAAAGAAGAAGTCATAGTTTCAGAACCAATTTAAAATTTTCGTTAACGTTGTTTTGCTTCGTGGAGGTATTTTTCTCAGAGTGCTCTAATTTAATCTGGTCTTTTCTTTTTAATGATAGACGTCAAGCTATGTTAGAAAGCTTCACAAGAAGCAATAAAGCCCTTCTTACGAAACCAAATCCCATTCTTCACGCTGCTCAGACATCAAGGTGGCAAGCGTATCACTTGGAGTTCTTCAGACCTTATTTTCCAAAATAGACTACACAGAAAATTCTAGCGGGTACAAATCAGGACTCGTCGATGGCCATTCTTCTTTCTTTAGGAACGCTGGAACGTGGAGCTGATTCCAGCGTTGAATCATTTTGGGGCTGTGTGATGGAGTACGTAGAGTGTTGTTGAAAGGTCCACGGTGTATCACAGAAGTGACCATGGCCAAGGGAAGCAGCTCTACCTCCAAAATGTCAGAAATTTAACTCCAGTTGTTAAGCTTGACTACTGAAGGTAAAGGAACGAAAGAAGACCTCCCAGGAGCAGTGATGGCAGCCCAGACCATTACAGACTCGATTCTGACACCGTGCCACTCTTTTGCTATCCATTGATCTATCTTTACCCAAATTCTATTTTTTTATAATTTAGAGTTTGAGGAACGTGAACTTCTTTTCATCAGTGAAAACCAAATTCGGCATCTTCCAAGAGGTTGAGGATGTGTCGACTTTTTTCAAAGCTCATACGCTCATCAGTTGTCTAAAGTTCACATTTTTCTGCATTTCGTTAGGATATACCTTGAAATCTTCTCTGAGGAGCTCACACAATAAAGTCTGACTAACTCCAGCTTCTACGGCTAATATTACATCAGAACGACGCGGATTTCTTCTCAACTTTTTTCGCTGGGCTTTGATATCACGTTGAGTTCGAACGGACCGTTTCCTACCCCGGTCTGAACGAATACATGTTATACTAGATCGCCTCGCGGCGTAAGACTATCACCTTCGGTGGGAGCACATGTCATCACAGTCATTTTTATGGCCAGGTAATCCTAGTTTTTTTGGCATGAGTCACTTTGAGGACAACTCACCAGACTCCCTGCAAAAAATTATGAACATAGTTTTTTTTGGCATGGGTCACATTGAGGACAACTCACCAGACTCCCTGCAAAAAGTTATGAACATAACTTTTTTTTGGCATGGGTCACATTGAGGACAACTCACCAGACTCCCTCCAAAAAATTATGAACATAACTTTTTTTGGCATGGGTCACATTGAGAACAACTCACCAGACTCCCTGCAAAAAAATTATGAATATTGCTCAACTCCTTTCACCACTTTTTGGGTGAACAGACAAATATATATATATATGTATAGATTTTAATGCATGAAAAAAAGGATTTTCAGGCGTGAGAAAAACCTCAAAATTCCTGCATTTCCGAGAAATGACTGCCTGAAATACTTAAGGGGAGGGTTCGGGCGAAAATGAAAAGTTTTTATTTGGAGACCGATTTGAATGAAACTCGGCAAAGATTTGCAAAATCGAAAAAGAAAGAAAGCCAAGGTACTCTTACAGTTTTTAAGTTAGAGAGATAATTTTGGTATCAAAAGAAGAGGAATTTGATCCTCTATCAGGGTAAATTTTTTTTTTTTTTCGAAATAATGAGAAAGTTCAAAACCTAAAAAAAATTGACGTTTTTTTTACAAAAACTGCGCTGTCAGTCGTCTCCTAATTGGAAAATCAAAAATCGAAAAATTTTATTTTATAGAAAATCAAATTCTGCTTCATTTGATACCAAAAATCTTCTCTGTAGCTCAAAAACTGTAGAAAGAGTAGGGTTTTAACCAGCCCCCTTTTGCCGTTTTCTTTGCATAACTCGTTTTCTATGGTTAAAGGTAAAAAGGTAAAGTCAACTTGACCGTACCCCAACTGGGAAACCCGCATGCACTGGTTTGTGCTGCAGATAAAAAGTACTGGAGTAAAAACAATTTCTTTTTCGATTTTACATCTCTATGCCGTGTTTCATTCAAATCGGTCCCCAAATAAAAAAAAAATTCATTTTCACCGGAACCCTCACTTTAAGTATTTCAGGTCGTCATTTCTAGAAAGCGAAAGATTTGTGAGGTTTGTCGCTCATGAAAATCGTTTTATTTTGCGTTTTTCTATGTATGATTAAAATAAGTGCATCGGGTTACGCAACACCTTGTATGTACTTAAATCTTCTAAGAAAACATGATCACTTCTCTCACCTCGTTCGCGGGTGATAAACAGTCTCAACTCTTAAATCGTTTGCACGAATTTCTAAACGGTTTCACGACGAATGTGCAGCTATTTTTTAATACGCGAATTATTCTCTGATTTCTTCTAAAGGAATGAGTTGTGTTGCTATCAATGACCATTATTTACTTTATTTTTGACCCATTCTTGTCTCTGAAATGTAAACTTATACATTATAAGGTTTAAACTGCTGTAAAAGCTGAGGGCTTGGCTTGGATATAAACACTTTAAACATTGTGGCAAAATTGTTTTGACATAATTACGGCAGACCCGGTACTCTTATTTTGACCTTTCTAATCCCGAGAGCTCACTGCGAAACAAAGAAAGGAAGAAAGATGGGGACATAGGTTTATGCTACAATGATTATGCACTTGTGCGACGAGGCTTTGCATGAGAACTGTAAATTGACAGAGAAAAGAACCGAAAAATAATATCTGTAAATAGGAATGCAAAGAACAAAAGAAGCAAAGCAGTTCAAAAGACTAAGAAAAACTACGGTAACCCATTGGGCCGTTCTAGGGTCGTTACACCCTCATTACGTATTCGTAAGATGGACTAACCGACCTCATGTAGCCTACCTAGACTTCCAAAAGGCATTCGACGAAGTTCCTCAGAAAATGGTCATTGGAAAAAAAAATTGAAGCCCATGCTATGCCATGGCATCTAGAGAGATTACAACCTCCGCCAAGGAGGTTATGTTTTCGTCGGGTTTGTATGTCTTCGTTTGTCAGTCACCAAGATAACCCAAGAAGTTATGGATGGATTTTTTACGAAATTGACAGGGATTGTTAGGTATATTAGGAATAACAGATGATTAACTTTTGGTGGAGATCCGTCCATCCGTTTGCTTGTTTGTGTCTCTGCCTTATTTTTGTCAATACTATAACTCAAAAAGTTATGGACGGATTTTTATGAAATTTACACGAGTTGTTAGGTATGACCACATTTTTGTGATGATCTGTTTGTTCGTTCGTTAGTTTGTCACTGTTTTTAATTCTATGCTTGTTAGCACAATAACTCAAAAAATCATGAATGGATCTCTAGGAAATTTTTTAGGAGTTGTTAGTGATGTTAAAAGACATAAATGGTTAAATTTTGATGATGATCGGTTGGTCCGTTTGTGAGTTTGACTAATGTTTGTCAAAATGTTTGTTAGCAGCATAACTCAAAAAATTATGGAGTGATCTTCAAAAAAATTACTGACGCTGTTAACACTGTTAAAGGGCACAAATGATTAGATTTTGGTGTTGATACAAAGAAAATCATGGTCTCAGAAACAATTTAGATTTTTCGTAATCGTTGCCTTGCTTGCTGGTAGTATGCGTTCTCAGAATGCTCTAGTTCCTGCTGAATCGGAGTATGGCTCACAGGTCAGCAGCAGCGAGTGAAGTTCCAAGGAGTGATGAGCGTCTGGACGCCGGCCTCACGTGGGGTTCCTCATGAAAATGAGTAGACAATTTCTGGTCTTCGACTGTGCTACGATCGAATGACCTCTTGTAACGTCACCGCTCCATGGTACTTCCGCTGCTTACGGCGGTGCGTTAACCTGTTCCGTATCGTCATCCTTAGGATAAATGATATACGAATCGTTCTGTCATCGCAGCAGGCACAAAAGTGGCCTCCACAGCGTAGTACTGTGATAGCGATATCGCCCCTACTGCTTGGGAGATGATGCAGATACCTTATCCTTGGACACTTTATCGAGTATGACGCAAGGAGGAAATAACACGCTACAGGGCTGAATGTTTTGCGTCACACGCACTTCAAATCGGTCAGGAAGTTATGATTAATGACAAGGGCTGCAACAGACTAGAAAGTCTCGAGCGTCATGTTATCGATAAAAATTTCATTGAAGACATACCAAAAAACTACGTCTGACTTAAATACCAAACTTGTTATTTAATAGGAGTTTTCCTCGATTGAAACAAAGACAGAACACAGGAAGTCACAGACTTCCGAATTATTTTGAGATACAACAGGACTAACTTTACAGCATCTGTGACGTTGTGACGTTTTACAAACCGTTGTAGCTTAAGTGGATGTGTGGATACATTGATTGGGAACAGTGTGTACGTCTGTTGGGTTTCTGTTCGTATCCTCATGTGTCTGTCCTGTGGATGGCCCCAGCCATCCCCCCCCCATTAACAGCAGTCTAATAGGGTTCGGATAAGTAATTGTGTTCTCTGTTTTGCGTGAGTTTCCACATATCTCTGTCCCACTGGTGGTGCATGCCAAAGTGGGCTGTGTGTGTCCAGGCAGACTCGAGTTATTCCATCCGTTAGCTCAAGACTAAAAGCACAGGATATATTTGAATTTGAAAACTGCCATGCTGGGGGATGGGGGGGGGGGGAAGGTAAGAGCTCTTTGAGCATAGTAAAGTGGGGTAAAAAATGTGCTACCCACATTAGGGGTATTTCATCTTTTAATCCACTTTACCATATTCTAGTTGAGAAAGTAATGTATAAATTAATAAAAGAAAGTAATGAGCAATGAAGAAATATTGAAGGCAGTGATGAAGAATTATGGGAAGGAAGTAATGACAAGTGACGAAGGAAGTAATGATACAAATGATGAAATACTACAGAATGTCGTGAAGTAGGGAAATGTAAATGAGCTGCAGAAAATTATGAAAAAAGAAACGAAGGGGATATAAACAGAAACAGCGATGGAGGTTAGAAAGGAACTAGAGCACTCTGAGAGCGCATACCTCCGCCAAGTGAGGCAACAGTAGCAAAAAAATTCAATTTGGCTCTGAAACCACATTTTTTTTGTATAAACTCCGAAAGCTAATCATTTGTGCCCTTTGATAGTAATAATAGCTTGTGCAATTTTCTTGAAGATCCGTTCATAAATTTTTGATTTATACTGTTAACAAACGTAATGACAAAGATGAGTCAAACATACAAACGAACAAACCGATCTGCACTAAAATTTAATCATTTATGTCTTTTAACATTACTAACAAACCCTTTAAATTTCATAAAGATCCAT
>LQNS02001577.1:2122702-2146486 GCA_001587735.2 Parhyale hawaiensis | reverse complement strand
CTGCAGCGCAGAGGCCAGCGCCTCAGAGGTCTCTTCGTGAGGTGTGAGAAATACTCGAAACGTTGCTAATGGCCTTCTTTAGTGAGATCGTAGCAGCCGAGACAGTCTGGTCGGCACTGTTATCGTGATGACGGAAGGGAAAAGGCGTCCAAAGTTGGGCCACTACCAAAGAACCTCGCCTAAGGAACAGAATTCGTTATCAAAAGTTTCTCTTGCTGCTTGCCATCATATGGCTAAAGTTACCGAGAGAGTTCAGCCCTCGTATCTTGTCAGCTTTTACGTTATTATTTTAATCGCCCTGCGAAATGCTTGGCACTTGCTGAACAAGTTCCACTGTAAGACGTAGCAGAGCAGGTCTTCCCGCGTGAACGACCTCGTGTTCGTGTCTTCACGGCCTCTGTTTCGTATACTCGTGGAACTTTAATATGGTTATATCCCCGTGAAATAAATTTTGTCTACGACTCAATCAAGTATTAAAAATGCATAATAACGGTTCTTATTATTGTTATTTAAAGCGAGCGAGAAGCCGCGAGGGTAAAAGGCAAGGGCTCAAAGAACACAAGGTCCCCACGCCGAAACAAGAATTGAAAGCAAGTGACATTGAAATAAAGGACAAGAAAGAACATGGGGGAGGGGAATCAATCACATGAGAAGAAACTGTTGATTCTGTGTCTAAAACATCCAAACCAAATTCACATCCACCTCTATCACAAACTGTGATGAATCCATCACGATAAATGCTATCGTCAACTACGGCTCTACCCTTTTCTTTTGAATTATATATACTACTAGTGGCCCGTGCCGTCATTATAAATGACGGCAAAAAATTAACACTTCACCAAAACCCCCGCCGTCTTTTGGGCTTCCTCATATTTCCACTATCTAATACTGAAGAAAAAGATTGAAGGTACCCAACTTTAAAAAAAGCGGCTTCTTTTTCTAACGTTCCATGGGGTGAAAAAAAATGTAAAACTTTAGACTTAAAAGAGGATAGAATAAGGGTATCTCGCACTGTCCTTTCTTATAAATACTATATAGTAATTCACGTCGTGTTTTTATTTATTTATAGATTTATATCTTTCCTGTCACGCTCTTTGGAAATGAGATAGGAGAAAAGTCAGATTTCAAAATGTAAAAAAAAAAGTGGGGTCCTTGCAATCTTTTCCTTCGGCAAAAAAAAAGTTGGCTACCTTGCAATCTTTTTCTTCACTATTAGATAGGGGAAAATAGAACAAATAAGATATGAGAAAATTCAGATTTCAAAAGGCGAAAAAAAAAGTTGGGTACCTTGGAATCTTTTTCTTCAGGATTAGATAGGGGAAAAATGAGGAAGCCCAAAAGACGGCGGGGGTTTTGGTGAAGTGTTTATTTTTTGTCGTCATTTATAATGACGGCACGGGCCACTAGTATATAAATAAATAAAAACACGACGTGAATTATTATATAATACTGATATGTAAAAAAAATAAATAATTTCCTCTATACAACTACTTTTTTAATATAATCCTCGCCCTAGCGGCACACGAGCCTGTGGTAAAACACAGTAATAGTTCTGCCCGGTATATAGGTAGTGTGCCCCTGAATCGCTAGTAAAACTACTACTACCATCCACATAAACAGAGGCATCCAATCCGTTCCATAGTTGATCACAGTGGTAGAAAAATGACCGCTAGCACTGGGTAGTGCTGATTTTACGATATCGATTTACAAATAAAAAATAAAATCGTTGTTTTTATTGGTTTAGGTCTTCAGCATATCATGATTGTTATAGACTGGTTACTAGGGAACCAACTTCGCGGAATAGAAAGGAGAGCCACGCTACAAATAAACATGTTTAGTATGTATATCGCAAACGTTTCGGACCATAATATATCCATCATCAGTGATGTAAAATAGAGAAAGAAAGCATACATGAAATCATCGGAATAAAGTTAAAGACGAAAGCAATCACTATAATATCACTCTAAAAGACGTAAAAAAAAGAAGAACAAAACATAGCAACATAAGCCATGTAAACGAAGGAACAGAAGTGGTAACACCAGCTGGAGAACCTGTAAGGGGACTGCCGATTGGCAATTGGTATGCTCAGGTTTTTCCGTGTGAATTAAAATGGATTCAAGTAACCCGAGGTCTTCTACATCACTTGTACTACCGACTATTGAAAAGTTATTGCACCTTATTGGATAACTTTCATCAAAACAATAATTTTTAACCGCTGCATGAGGTGGTGCGGCAAGCTGTTGCCCGGTACTGTGTGAGATTCCTCGAAGTTATGCTGCTCTAACGTAAAGCTGCTGCCTACATACGACAGCTGGCTGTCTGTCACACACATACTTGTACAAACACCAGAACGAATGGACGCATCCGCTGGATCACAACGCTTATGAAAGAATGAACCAAGTGTTGGTGCCATGGTGCGGTATTAAAATATTGGGGAAACTTGCGGAAAATATTGATTTGAAAGAGACCTCATCTCACGTTCGAGGCATTTGTTTTGTGACGCTAAATATGGCATACAAAGATACTATAGAACTTCTGCCTCACATGCTGCACCATGGAACTTGCACTAAATTGGACGGCCCACTGCTTGCCAAAATATAGCAACATACACAGTTCATCAGCATATGCCATCAGTGGGAGCCAGCCTTAATTGTGATCATTTTTCGGTCATGTTGGTGACCTAAGACCCAATGATTGACGGGTACCGATGACCTGTATTTACAAATTTGTGTTTTGCTAATAAGCAAAGTCCTTGCATAGCCTGTGGGCTGCATTGATCTGTCAAGTAGCGTATGGTCTGTGGCTGCACTTTCGCAATGAAAAGCAAACTACAAATTGTTTCAAACACACTTTATGAAGTAATGACTGGCGTAAGGGTTAACCCAATACATGCCGCAATCCAACTACTGTCAATCATTCAGTGCAAATAACCTTGGCAAAACCACTGACATTCCCTGGAAAAGTTGGCTCTTGTACGCAACTGAGAGCTGCACACCCCAAACTTAACCGTTATAGTACAGTTTCAAAGTTTTATGCTGATAAAATGATTATAGCAAGCAAGAGTAATTCTTAATATTTCAAGGGTGACACCCAGTAGCTGCAGCATTGCATGTACGTAATGGCACTGGGCCGGTATTGCTTGTCTATGGAGACCTAGCTAATCTAAGCCATTAGCACTTAATATGGCTGAAACTTCAGCCCTGAGCGTTGGATTCGCCGGTTAGATCTAGTTGCAGACGTCAGTAGCGAATCGGCTGCTCGTAAGACGGCCAAAACCTCATTCCTGCTCCGTAGCACTGAATTTTCTGCCATCACAAGTGCAACAACTTGCAGTTAGCGGCTGAAATTCGATCCTCGCCACGATTCAAGAGTGAAGTTCCAGATCAGTTAAGGCTAATCCAATAAAATAATCTCGATGGCAGCAGGCAGATCGGAGACACTTTAGCTCCTGAGACATAAGCCACGACTGCTGTTTTAGCTACTTAAACCTAAGCCATGGCTGTTATTTTAGCCGCTGAGACATATTAAGGCATAGCTGCTGTTCAAAGGGAGCAAATTTTTACAAGCGCGTACAGCGTGTGCTGGGATTTGACGCTGAGTTTCTAAGAAGTTTGTACGTTGCTGAACGCTCAACTTCGAAGTAAACTATGAATGAGCAATGGAATTAGCACGCCGCCGCTGGAACGCCAAAATCTCAAACAAAGGAGAGGATGAGAGAACGGGCATACCAATAGACGAAGTTTTACCGTAGAGCGAGGTGAAGCAATGCATGCCTACCAACTGTTGGTGCACACTAACGCAGAGCGTGGAGATGAGAAAGAAATGTCATGTTTTCAGCATAAAGTAAAGAACAAAGTGCGAGCTAAAAGACTGCAGTCCCAATAACTTTCAGAACTTATCTAACCAGCGATTGACACGCGCCTGCTGCTCTCTCTATTTCACTAGAGGACTGTTCCTAGCGCGTAATTTACCAGGCAACGCTGCATTCAAATTCTGAGACTACGACTGCATGAGGAAAAGAACACAACGTGTGCCACTGAAGAGCATGTAAAAGTTTCTACTACTACAACGTTCGAGACACCAGTGAAAGTACGCGTCCCTGGTACAGTCTGTGCCAGTAAACGTTCTGACAATCAAGCACAATAGTCCCGGAACCCGTGGAGATTTGTTTAGCACTGCGAGTGCAAAAGTTTTGAGGCTGGAAATATGATAGTGTAGGCCATTGAATCCTGGAATGGCCGTTCTCAAGTTTTGGATCCTGTACCAGTCCCAATGGGACACTCCAAAAAATCTAAAATTCAAGTTTAATTAGCATAAAATTGAGTACATCAGTAAAACCAACGCTAAACGTTCATCTTGGGGTTAAGCATTAAAATCAACCGTTCTCAAGTGTCAGCGCCTGTACTTAACCCACTTCAGAACGAACCTAATTAGTGGTAATAAGAACTTTAATTTGCATAATTGAGCACATTAATGAAACCAGCGCCAGTATATCCATTGAGGTGCCCCGAGCACAGATCGTTCGTACTTAAGTTTCAAATCCTGTACCGAGTCCACTTCAGAACGGGTCAAAGGTCAGGGTCAGCACCACCTATGATTCAATTAATATGGCTGAGTATACGTATGAAACCAACGCTAAAATAAATGTTCATTTTGGGGTTAGGAATCAAAATCAACAACCGTTCTTAAGTGTCAGCGGCTGTACTTAACCCTCTTCTGAACGAACCCAATTAGTGCTAGTTAGTACTTTAACTGGCATAATTGAGTAAATCAATAGTACCTACGCCAAAATATCCCTTGAGTTGCCCCGAGTACGGATAATCCTTTCTTAAGTTTCAAATCCTGTACAGAGGCAAAAGTTAGTGATAGCTGAATATCAGCCACTGGCTGAGGCTTTGACTTCAAATTTCTGCCTTTTCGGCAAGGTACACCTAACTGATGGTCAATACGGGCTTTGAAATGTTACCCAGTGCTACCGATGTACGAGGCATTGCGACCTCGGCAGTTGTAACGGTAGATGTGTGAGGTTTGTCTTTAAATTTAAAGAGGGACCCTATGGTAAATGTGTTTCTGTATGAAAATTTGCAGTTTATATGTGGGTAGGCTTCAAAGAGGATCATCTTCAAAGTGTTTACTGCACTAACAGATGCTTTGTTGCAGTACGGAAGTGAGTGAAAGAAGTCTAATTTACGGACAGAGGGTTTGCTAATGCCGAAATCGAATAGTTTGTCTACGAACAATTTCTAGTAATGGTCCAGAAAATGGTGCGGATAACCGTTATTTTTGAAGAATGTTCGGAGAAAGTCAACTTTGTTTGAAAATGCAAGGTACTAGGAAGACAAATCGTTTGCTTGAAATACCAAAGTTTTTATTGCATTAACTTTAAATTGATCGTAGCAGTGACTGAAAACAAAAACAGTAAAATGGCCTGAGATTGTAGGTTTTCTGTAAACTCCAGTGGACAGTGTTGATGAGTCTTGGTTAGTTATTAAAATATCTAGAAAAACTAAAGAATTATTTGATTAATTTTTGGCGGTGAATTTGATATTTGGATGTTTACTATTCTATTACTGCAAAAAATAAATCAGAATCAGTTTGATTGTTGAATATAAGGAAGTTGTTATCTACATAACGATTATAGTGGATCGGTTTGGAGTCACTTGGACAGTCGTTAAGCCAGCGTTTCATGATGGCATAGAAAAAATATTTGCTAACTAGAGACAGAGCGGAGACCCCGTGGAAACTCTCTATTTGCTTGCACAGTCTATTGTTGAACATGAAGAAGGAATCTTCAATGGCAAGACTAAGTAAAGTTCTGAAGGTACGTTTGTCCATGTCGTGGAATAGGTCCGCGTCATCAGGAACTTTGTTGCAAATAATATCTATAGTTTCGTCGAAAGGGGAAGTTGGTGAAAAGAGAGGTGATGTCAAAGCAGGATGAGTAGGCGTTGGGGGACAATTGAAGGTTTATGATACGGTCTAGAAATTCATACGAATAGCGCAGGTATACTGATCACATGTGATCAGTTGCTAAAAGTAATGGAGCGAGGAAATTTGGAATAGGGTAGGACCGTGTTTTATACATAGGCAGCTAGTATTGGTCGTAAGGAAGCACTGGTTTTATGTACCTATGGAAGTCGGTAGGCTTTTGAAAAACTTGTTAGACCAAGGCATCATCACTGATTCGATTTACCATTCCCTTTACAATTCAATTCAGGTACTTCCCCTGGAGTCATGTACGAGCTTCCAAAGGTACACAAAGCCGGTGACCCTTAACAACCAATTCTAGCTGCCTAATAAAAGATTGAGATTTAGCATTGGTTTCACTGATGTATTCAATTTTATGCTAATTAAACTTAACTTTTGGATTTTTCGAGTGGTCCCAATGGGATTGGTACGTATAGGATCCAAAACTTAAGAACGGCCAAATAAAGATTGTTTCCGTTAAAGGTTCTAATAAGAAATAAAAAGGCAAGGGACAAAACTCGCAGGGAGATCATTTTTGATGAAACCTAAGTTGAATGAATAAAAATGAACGTTTCGACTTACAAAGTCATGATCAACATCTGTAAAAAACAAAAGTGAAGTTTATAAATTTCAGCAAATATTACTGCACAGAAAGTCTAAAAGTAATGATCTTTAATCTTAATTGGTGCTAATAACAGAGATAAGAAAAACTAAAAGTTCACTTTAACGTCTCCTATTCTTCTAACGTACAGCAACTCAACACCAAAGTCGGATACATATTTTTCTCTAAGAAAAATACGCAATTCACATGGAGTGCTGGCTGTCCCTAAAACAGTAAAATCATCTAGACGGCCGGATTGATTGCACCTCTCAGCATGAGAACGTAAGGACGACTGAGGAGGATTGCTATTTGCTACTCAACTTAGGTTTTATTCATTCAACTTAGGTTTTATCAAAAATGATCTCCCTGCGAATTTTGTCCCTTGCCTTTTTATTTCTTATTAAGAACGGCCATTCCAGGGCCAGTGGCCTGCCCCATCATACTTCCAGTCTCAAACCTTTTTTACTCGTAATGCTATGCTAAACAAATCTCCATGGACTCCCGGCTCATATGAACAGTTAATTACCTCCGCCGAGGAGGTCATGTTTTCGTCGGGTTTGTCTGTCTGTCACCAATATAACTCAAAAAGTTATCCACGGATTTTGAGGAAAATTACAGGAATTATTAGGTATGTTAGGAGAAACAGATGATTAACTTTTGGTGAAGATCCGTCTATCCGTTTGTTTGTTTGTCTACCTCATTTTTCTCAATACCATAACTCAAAAAGTTATGGGCGGATTTTTATGAAATTCATATGAGTTGTTGAGTATATCACAAAGAGTAAATAATCAAATTTTTGTGATGATCTGCTCGTTCGTTCGTTTGTTTGTCACTGTTTTTAATTTTATGCTTGTTAGCACAATAACCCAAAAAATAATGAATGGATCTTTATGAAATTTATAGGGGTTGTTAGTAATGTAAAAAGACATAAATGATTAAAGTTTGATGCAGATCGGTTAGTTCATTTGTATGTTTGAGTCATGTTTGTTATAACGTTTGTTAGCAGCATAACTCAAAAAGTTATGAACGGATCTTCAAGAAAATCGCACAAGCTGTTATTACTATCAAAAGGCACAAATGATTAGATTTTGGAGTTGATACAAATAAAATTATGGTTTCAGAGCCAATTTGAATTCTTTGCTACCGTTGCCTCGCTTGGCGGAGGTATGCGCTCTCAGAGTGCTCTAGTTCATGATAGGGCCCCTTTTTTTCTTACACTGCTCAACTATTTCATGTTCGTAAACTTACAAACATAAGAATAATTTTAGCAGTCACTGATTAACAAATCTCGTAAAATTAAACCATTAGGCTACTCGTAGCATGTTGCAAACTCGTTGTAATGACAAACGACTTAGGCACTGCGACATTAATGCTTACAAGATAACATTCATTGATCGGTATTTGCTGCCAGCTTTACTTGTAACTTACACTGCAGCGACGGTTGAACTGCAAAATATTTATAACTCACAAATATATTGGCAACAGTTAATATATTAGCATCGAGTTAAATGATCCTCTGAGACTATTATTCCCTAAGATAAGCCATGTAACGGGGCGGTGGGCCATACTACAACTTTATGGTCGTATTCGATTAGGTTCAAATTTAAGCTTTCGAGGCTTAACATTTCCGAAACTTCAGACAGAAGCTTTGACTCGGTTGTTTCGAATCGTGTTGAACCTATTAGAAGCAACCAACCCTATTATTTTAAGTCTGCTAAACACTCTATTTTTTAGTGAGCAAGACCGAGTTTTTGGAGGCCTCAAGATCAACTGATCAAGATGAAGTAAATTATTTTACGGGTAGGCACTAGAGCACTTCTCTAAAGTTTTGGACGAGTCATGGCGCGGAAGGCTAATTTTGGAGCCCAGTCCGGCACGCCTTATATCCTGTACACTGAGGAACCCACACCCGCGAGCAGCGGAACTAGGGGGGCAGCTGGGTCAGAAAGCCTCCACGCCGAAAATTAGTGCATCAGACCTGACTTAAGTTACGTTTTTAAAATACATTGAGTGAAGGTTCATCTGCCGTCCCAGGTTGTGAAGGTCTGTCGTTAAGTAGCGGTAAGTCCAGGCACACAGAAGACAGGGATCACTTGGTGGGGAGCTCCCTAATAAATATACGCAACACGCAGCTCATCTTTGGTTGCCAAGTCAGCTGCGACAGCCCAGTTGTCGGAAAGCTATAGTCTTCCTACTACCTGGGATTGTTCAGTCACTTGAGCTCGGTTCGTAGACACTGTTACTGTAGTCGGTATCCAGATCCCCTAATAAATTCTAATTATTCAGGTCGTTGCTCTATTTTCACCTCAGGAAACATGGGAATCTCCAATAACGAGTATAAAATATTTGACTACAAAATTTCATTAGTACATTCAAGTTCGTCAATGAGGTTAAAGTACTTTCTACCAAAAGTTGAATAGCTCTTACAGGAGCCGAATATCAGCTGGAAAAGGCCTGCTAACTCTAGTTGCAATATTAATACCAATGTGTATATTTATTCATATATAAATACTTTAGGGGTCCGTAAGGAGGCGCACCCGGGGATATGAGAATGATAGGCATGGCTGGCCCTCGGGTTCGAATCCTTACGGACCCTTAATGTATTTACATAGCAAGCACACTGGACAATGCGAGCTTCCGTTCTGGATGATTCCAGGTGTGCGTAGGGTCTAAAGGTCTGACATCTTTGGTAAAGCTAAGTCTACACGATCAAACTTTTCCTTGAAAATCGTGTTTATGGCCAGTTTCGGAGCCATAAACACACCCCGAAACTCAATGAGTTTGCATCTGAAGTCTTTGAAAGCGTTCAAAATCAGAATGAGGATGTTAAAACTAATGCTCATGGGGAATTCTATCAGCGTTTGATTGCGATTTCTGGAGAACGGGGAGCATTTGGCAACCAACTGTGTGTTGCCTATTTTGTTTTCATCTAGATTCAATCTGTTACTTCTGTTTTCATTACCAAACGCTACAACAAAGCAAAATTTACCTTTCAAAGCAAGAAATGAATTTGCGCTGACGTGAATTTCAGCAGAAAGTCAATTAATGAATCGCAAAATAAGAAATTCATGTCTCCGTCTTCTGCTCCCGCTCGTGTAAGAGCTGCCAGTGCACAGTGAATTATTAACTCTACTTTTCGATAGTGACAATTAGGTTTTACCCGCAATCAGCTGCTACGAGTGAAATAAATATATTCGATATTAAATGGACGTCGAAAGTTGCTACATAAAACAATTCTAATTAGTTTTCATTCAATGATATCAATTAAATTTTCATGACCACTGGTTAGCTTGCTGAAAGCGTAGTACCACGTGCAGGGTCTGCCCTAATTATAGAAACAAACGTTTTATGAAGTGTCTCAATGAAAGAAAAGCGAGATCGAAAATTTTCGAAATGGATATACAGTTCAAAGCAACTTTAACAAAAATCAACTGAATTTATTACCTCCGTCAGTGAGTTTGTTTTCGTCTTGTTTGTATGATTGTTTGTCTGTTTGTTTGAAGGTTCGCCGTTTGGAGGAACAGATGATTAATTTTTGGCGCAGATCCGTTCATCCTTTCATTTTCTTATTTGCCTGCATCTTTTTTCTTAAAGCCATAACTCAAAAATTTATGGACGAATTTTTATGAAACTTAACTTACACGAGTTGTTAGGTAGGTATATCCCGAAGAGTAAATGACTAAATGTTTGTGACGATCAATTTGTCCGCTTGTTTGTCTGTCTCTTTGTTTGATTTTACGTTTTTTAGAAAAATAGCTCAAAAAGCTTTGGACGGATCTTTATGAAATTTATATGACTTGTTAGAAATGTTAAAAGACATGAATGATCAAATTTTAGTGACAATAGCTTCTTTCGTTTGTGTGTTTAACAAATGTTTGTCAAAATGTTGGTCAGAAATATAGCTCAATAAGTTACGAACAGACTTTCTTGAGATTTGTAAAGAATTTGTTAGAAACATTGAAAGACAAAAATGACCAAATTTCGTTGATGATCGGTTCGTCCGTTTGTGTGTTTGAGTAATGTTTGTTCAAATGTGTGTCAGAACATACCTCATGAACTTACTGACGGGTCTTGAAGAAAAATACAGAACCTTTTCTTACTCTATAAAGGCACAAGTGACCAGATTTTGGTGCTGATAAAGAGGTAGGCTTAGTTTCAGAACCAATTTGAAATTTTCGTTGGCAGAGGTATGCTTTCTCAGAGTGCTCTAGTTTAATCTGGTCTTTTCTTTTTAATGATAGACGTCAATCTACGTTAGAAAGCTTCACAAGAAGCAAGGAAGCCCTTCTTACGAAACCAAATCCCATTCTTCACGCTGCTCAGACATCAAGGTGGCAAGCGTATCATTTGAAGTTCTTCAGACCTTACTTTCCAAAATAGACTACACAGAAAATTCTAGCGGGTTCAAATCAGGACTCCTCGATGGCCATTCTTTCTTTAGGAACGCTGGAACGTGCACCTGATTCCAGCGTTGAATCATTTTGGGGCTGTGTGATGGAGTACGTACAGTGTTGTTGAAAGGTCCGCGGTGCATCGCAGAAGTGATCATGGCCAAGGAAAGCAGCTCTACCTCCAGAATGTTAGAAATTTAACTCCAGTGGTTAAGTTTGACTACTGAAGGTAAAGGAACGGAGGAAGACCTCCCAGGAGCAGTGATGGCAGCCCAGACCATTACAGACTCGATTCTGACACCATGCCACTCTTTTGCTATCCATTGATCTATGTCTACCCAAACTCTATATTTTTTTTTTTATAATTTAGAGTTTGCGGAACGTGAATTTCTTTTCATCAGTGAAAACCAAATTAGGCATCTTCCAAGAGGTTGAGGATGTGTCGACTTTTTTCAAAGCTCATACGCTCATCAGTTGTCTAAAATTCACATTTTTCTGTATTTTGTTAGGATATACCTTGAAATCTTCTTTGAGGAGCTCACACAATAAATTGTGACTAACTCCAGCTTCTACGGCTAATATTATATCAGAACGACGCGGATTTCTTCTCAACTTTTTTCGCTGGGCTTTGATAACACGTTAAGTTCGAACGGACCGTTTCCTTCCCGGTCTGAACGAATACATGTTATACTAGATCGCCTCGCGGCGTAAGACCATAACCTGCGGTGGGAGCACATGTCATCGCTGTCATTTTTATGGCCAGGTAATCCTAGTTTTTTGGCATGAGTCACTTTGAGGACAACTCACCAGACTCCCTATACAAAATATTATGAACATAACTTTTTTTGGGCATGGGTCACATCGAGGACAACTCACCAGACTCCCTGCAAAAACTTATGAACATTGCTCAACTCCTTTTACCACTTTTTGGGTCGACAGACAAATATATATACATACAAAAAAAGGATTTTCAGGAGTGAGAAAAACCTCAAAATTCCTGCGTTTTCGAGAAATGACTACCTGAAATACTTAAGGGGAGGGTTCGGGCGAAAATGAAAAGTTTTTATTTGGAGACCGATGTGAATGAAACTCGGCAAAGATTTGCAAAATCGAAAAAGGAAGAAAACCCAAGGTACTCTTTGGCGTTTTCTCTGAATAACTCGTCTTCTATGGGTAAAGGGAAAAAAGTAAGTCAACTTGACCGTACCCCCAACTGGGAAACCCGCATGCACTGGTTTGTGCTGCAGATAAAAAGTACTGGAGTAAGAACGATTTCTTTTTCAATTTTACATCTCTATGCCGTGTTTCATTCAAATCGGTCCCCAAATAAAAAAAAATCATTTTCACCGGAACCCTCACTTTAAGTATTTCAGGTCGTCATTTCTCGAAAGCGAAAGATTTTTGAGGTTTTGACACTCATGAAAATCGTTTTATTTTGCGTTTTTCTATATATGGTTAAAATAAGTGCATCGAGTTACGCAACACCCTGGATGTACTTAAATCTTCAAAGAAAACAAGATCACCTCTCTCACCTCGTTCGATCGAGGGTGATAAACAGTCTCAACTCTTAAAACGCTTGCAAGACTTTCTAAACGGTTTCACGACGAATGTGCAGCTATTTTTAATGCGTGAATTATTCTTTCCTTTCTTCTAAAGGAATAAGTTGTGTTTCTCTCAATGACAAATATTTACTTTATTTTTGACCCATTCTTGTCTCTGAAATGTAAACTTATACATGATAAGGTTTAAACTGCTGTAAAAACTGAGGGCTTGGCTTGGATATAAACACTTTAAACATTGTGGCAAAATTGTTTTGACATAATTACGGCGGACCCGGTACTCTTATTTTGACCCTCCTAATCCCCAGAGCTCACTGCGAAACAAAGAAAGGAAGAAAGAAGGGCACATAAGTTTATGCTACAATGATTATGCACTTGTGCGACAAGGCCTTGCATGAGAACTGTAAATTGACAGAGAAAAGAACCGAAAAATAATATCTGCAAATAGGAATGCATAGAACAAAAGAAGCAAAGCAGTTCAAAAGACTAAGAAAAGCTACGGTAACCCATTGGGCCGTTATAGGGTCGTTAAACCCTCATTACGTATTCGTAAGATGGACTAACCGACCTCATGTAGCCTACCTAGACTTCCAAAAGGCATTCGACGAAGTTCCTCAGAAAATGGTCATTGAAAAAAAAAAAATTGAAGTCCATGTCATGCCATGGCATCTAGAGAGATTACAACCTCCGCCAAGGAGGTTATGTTTTCGTCGATTTTGTATGTCTTTGTTTTTCAGTCACCAATATAACCCAAGAAGTTATGGATGGATTTTTACGAAATTGACAGGGATTGTTAGGTATATTAGGAAAAACAGATGATTAACTTTTGGTGAAGATCCGTCCATCCGTTTGCTTGTTTGTGTCTCTGCCTTATTTTTGTCAATACCATAACTCAAAAAGTTATGGACGGATTTTTATTAAATTTACACGAGTTGTTAGGTATGACCACATTTTTGTGATGATCTGTTTGTTCGTTCATTAGTTTGTCACTGTTTTTAATTTTATGCTTGTTAGCACAATAACTCAAGAAATTATGAATGGATCTCTATGAAATTTTTTAGGAGTTGTTAGTGATGTTAAAAGACATAAATGGTTAAATTTTGATGATGATTGGTTGGTCCGTTTGTGTGTTTGACTAATGTTTGTCAAAATGTTTGTTAGCAGCATAACTCAAAAAATTATGGAGTGATCTTCAAAAAAATTACTGAAGCTGTTAACACTGTTAAAGGGTACAAATAATTAGATTTTGGTGTTGATACAAAGAAAATCATGGTCTCAGAAACAATTTGGATTTTTCGTAATCGTTGCCTTGCTTGCTGGTAGTATGCGTTCTCAGAGTGCTCTAGTTCCTGCTGAATCGGAGTATGGCTCACAGGTCAGCAGCAGCGAGTGAAGTTCCAAGGAGTGATGAGCGTCTGGACGCCGGCCTCATGTGGGGCTCCTCATGAAAATGAGTAGACAATGGCTGGTCTTCGACTGTGCTTCGATCGAATGACCTCTTGTGACGTCACCGCTCCATGGTACCTTCCGCTGCTTACGACGGTGCGTTAACCTGTTCCGCATCGTCGTCCTAAAGATAAATGATATACGAATCGTTCTGTCAACGCAGCAGGCACAAAAGTGGCCTCCACAGCGCAGCACTGTGATAGCGATATCGCCCCTACTGCTTTGGAGATGATGCAGATACCTTATCCTTGGACACTTTATCGAGTATGACGCAAGGAGGAAATAACACGCTACAGGGATGAATGTTTTGCGTCACACGCACTTCAAATCGGTCAGGAAGTTATGATTCATGACAAGAGCTGCAACAGACAAGAAGGCCTCGAGCGTCATGTTATCGATAAAAATTTCCTTAAAGACATACCAAAAAAAACATGTCCGACTTAAATACCAAACCTGTTATTTAACAGCAGTTGTCCTCGATTGAAACAAAGACAGAACACAGGAAATCACAGACATCCGAATTATTTTGAGATACAAGAGTACAAACTTCACAGCATCCGTGAGTTGTGACGTTTTACAAACCGTTGTAGCTTAAGTGGAAGTGTAGTTACATTGATTGGGAACAGTGTGTACTTCTGTTCGTATCCTCATGTGTCTGTTCTGTTGATGGCCCCAGTCATTCCCCCCCCCCCATCAACAGCAGTCTAATAGGGTTCGGATAAGTAATTGTGTTCTCTGTTTTGCGTGAGTTTCCACATATCTCCGTCCCACTGGTGGTGCATGCCAATGTGGGCTGTGTGTGTCCTGGCAGACTCGAGTTATTCCATCCGTTAGCTCAAGACTGGAAGCAGTTAACCATGTTAATAAAGTAGAAGAGGAAGTAATATGTACGGTGAAGCACGACCACTGTACGGACGGTATCTGGGGAACAGCGCTACGCTTGCATTACGGCCGGTCATGAGGAAAATGCAACAATGTCTAGTGGCAGCAAGGAGGAAAATTGGAAAAAAATAAAGAAAGGCGCGACCAGAAAGTGAGGGAAAGAATAAAAAGCCCCCGCCCGGAAAGAAAGAACGTAAATTAGATTAGATTGCTTGCAGTAGACGGACCAACAGGCACTCTTCCGAATAAGGTATATTAAAGTAAGAGAATACTACTGCTACTACTACTACTACTACTACTACTACTACTACTACTACTACTACTACTACTACTACTACTACTACTACTACTACTACTACTACTACTACTTCTACTACTACATTCCCAGAGAGCAGCCGGGACTTACGCTCCGCCCATTTATGAGCTATCGCCATTAAGTCGAAATAATGGAGACGTCTGAGGAAAGACAGAAACAGAAGAAGAGAATAAAGTCAGCCAAAGAGCTGATCGCGCAAGCATAATAATTGCTGCAGATCTGCGGAGATCGGAGGTGTTGTAGTTTCGACAGGTGGCACTGGACGCACCAACGGGCACATTCCCAAACAGGAGCTCGAGTCGCTGGCTCTGGCCCTCTATGAGCTGATGCCTAAGAAGCCCTCATTGAGCCACTACACACTATGGCGGACAAAAAGCGAACTTTAGAGCTAGTCATGAGTCGGTATACATTACTCTAGTGTAGTTGAAAGGTTCCCGGATGACAGTGAGCAGCTACCGGTCAACTGGCTTCACCATCGGCTGTCGCCGATATTGTCTCGTGAGAGATCCTTAAATCCTATGTTCGTATTTAGAATTATCGGAAAATGTGCGTAACATCCACGTATGGCCGGTAAGTCAGACGAATCAATAACTAGCAGAGTTGCTTGTCTACCGTTATTTCACTTCATTTTGTGTTTTTTTGAGAACTCGTCATTTGTACAAAAAATTTCCATGTCTTTTTCCCAGTATATTGAAAGATCTAAAATGTGTGTTTTCTTTGAACCTTCTCGCAGGCTGAAAGATCCAATCGCCAAGTATATTATTCTAGGTAGGGTGGGGAATGGCTCGTCCCTTGGGGACATTTCTATCTTGTTACGGTTCCTTTCTATATTGTTTTCAGAACCACAATCCTGTCATGTGCTATTTTCAGTGAATGATAAACTGAATCGCTCGTAATTAAACATTCATTTACCGTCGGAACGTTCATTTATTCATCTATTTCATCAATATTAATCAATTATATATACATATATATTTATGACCACGCAAACATATATCTACCCCGTAACAATGATAATAATAATATAACTGTAGTAAATTACGATTAAAATATCGATACTTGGATGAAAAATACTTCTAAGCTTCAGAATACAATCATTACCTTGCTGCATCTGCTCATTATGCGTTACCGAATGTTGATACATTAAAATAAACATTCTACTAAGCACCAGTCGGGAGGATGACCTTGAGACGGATTGCCGTGCTGTGTCTCGCTTGCTGCCTGCCGTTCATCCTTCGTCTGCTATCTCAGCCAACTGGCCAGGCCGCCAGTTCTGCCAATGCAATTGTTTGTTGAAAAAAATATGGAAATCTTTATAATTGTTATTGAAGAACAATATGCAGTAGTTTGTCACCACTTTTTAATTTACATTCGTATTGGTGTACTGCAGAGGGTAACCAACCCTCCAGTCAGAAGTTCAGATAAGTTATTCAGAAGTAGCTTAACCCTCCGCTATTCAGGTTGTGTTCTTCCGCTAAACGGTTGCCCAATAGTGCTCACACCTTGTAATTAATTGCCCTTAATCATCTTTTTTTTTTTTTCAGATCAAGTTGGAGCTTTCACGAAGTATTCCTTTTGGTTATCACTAAAAAATAAATAAAATAAACAGATCACTCAAAAAAAAAAGTCCGCCAACCAAGGTTATGGCGAATCGCATGGCCATCTCTAAGCCCTTGCAAGGGAAAAGAGCGTCGTCGACCGTTATGAAGGTCAAGAGCGTGATCAAAGCTGGCCAGAGTCTTGAAATTAAGTCAAGAAGTGGATGGCCGAAGTCAGTGAGGACGGTGGCCAACAGTAAGAAGGCCCGAAACTTGACCAACATGGACACGAACAGTGCGATCTCGAAGGTGTCTAAGACCCTCGAAATCAGCCGTCAGTCAGACCAGAAAATTGTCAAAAAGGATTTGTCGTCAAAGAGATTGAAGATAGAGACGTGCTGAGCGACGGCAAAAAGCGTCCGATGCTTTTCATCCCCTGGAACGAGAACGTCAACGCCGTGGTGTACCAGAATGTCCTGAAAAAGCATTTCAATCCTTGGCTAAGGATGGATGACCTCTCTGGCAGTTATATCTTCCGGCAAGACGGCGCTTCCTCCCACACACCCAAGTCAACGCAGGGATTCTTGACCTTGGAGGGAATCGAGTTCTGGCCAAAATAAATGTGGCCTCCCTCCTCACCCGACCTGAACCCCCTTAACTAAGCCATCTTGTCGTGAATGGTCAGGGAGGTCCATGCCGAAAGGCACAACAACGTTGATTTCTGTCAACGTTGTTGTGATGCTGGAGGCACGCACGTGAACGACGTCTTCATCAAGCGCTTCACCGGAAGCTTCCGCGACCGGCTCGAGAGGATTTTGGACTGTCAGGGGGCCTATTTATCTTAGTTTTGTAAAATGTATTATTAGGTTATCATCCTGTGAAAATTTCAACTCATATCTAATAAAATATTTGATTATTCAACTTTTCGTAAAAAAATGTGAGAACTTTTGGGCAACCGTTTACAAAAGCTCTCTCTCTTTCCTATTGCATTCTAATGTGAAAAAAGAGCCCATGTAGCGGGTAGCACAGCATCAGTAAAGTAGGGTCAACTCTGTCAAATGCTGTACGAGCTAACAACTTTTGAATTAATTTATTCGAATTTTACAGTTGGGGACGAGTTGATAAGCCAGCCGGCAGATTTTCCACACATCTCTGTGAACATTTGGAACAGTCTCCCCTTTGAAGTTGTCAGTACAGAGATCGTCAAAACGTTCGAAAATAATCTAGAAAAACACCGGGAGCAGTACCTTCTGCGACTACGAACTCCTAGAGGCTAAATCTTTACAGGTTGCTTTTTTTTATTATCTTTCGTATCCAATCTAAAATGGTGTTTCTGAGTCTCCACGGGTCTGCTGCGGCTAGCCCTACGTACTCGATCGCCACATTCGATGAGTTTTGAAGTCAACGCATCTAAATGAGTTTACTTTGACAGAACGACAATAGCTCATGCAAGGCCGAGGCGCAAATTTCGACTGCCCTCTGGGAATGGGCCTATTGGTTTGTTTACTGCCTGCTATCTAATCTAATAAACAGTGGCATATGAGCAGCTCTTCTTCGCAGCTAATTCTCTTCTAGTCTGCATATAATCTCCTTTGATCAATTTCTTCAAATTATAGTCCTCAAATTGGTCAGCTCGATCAGAACGCGAAGACTTTATCTAAGGTTATACTTTCTCTCAATGAACCCGAAGACTATATTTTCTGTACTTTTCTAGTAGTAACGAAGCAGTTCAGCCTTCAGTCCTTTCTATAACGCCTCGAGCGTTAGACAATTAACTGATTTCTTTCAAACAAAACACAAATATCATTAGCAGCTTTCGATGTTTTCTCACCACTGCAATAAATGCACGGCGAAGCAGAGTTCGAGCATACTTTTTTTTACCTCCCTATAGGGGGTTGTTTTTGTCGAGTTTGTCTGTCTGGCTATTTGTCTGCCACCAAGATAACTCAATAAGTTGTGGACGGATCTTTACAATATCTACATGAATTGTTAGGTATATTAAGAGTAACAGATGATTAACTTTTGATGAAGAACCGTTCTATCGTTTGTTTGTCTGATTTATTCTTCTTAGTACCATAACTTAAAAATTTACAGACGGATTTTTATAGAATTTAGATGACTTGTTAGGTATATCACGAATAGTAAATATTCAAATCTTTGTGATGCTATGTTTTTTTTTTTCGTTTGTCTATGTGTTTGATTTTATGTTTGTTAGCACGTATTTTCATGAAATTTACTGGGAATTGTTAGCAATGTTGAAAGACATAAATGATCAAATTTTGGCGATGATCGATTCATCTATATGTGCGTTTTACTTATGATTTGTTGCAAATATCTTTCCACCTTCCGCAAACCTGACGAGATTTAGTTCTTTTTCTTCTTCGTAACCCAACTCCCTGCAGCTACCCGGCGCGGCTGTGAGCTGCTGGCATCTTGTGATCGAGCTAGTAACGGCTGACTGCTGTCATGTAATTTCAGGACTCCAGCAGCCAATCTTATCCACGTTTTTTCCTTGCTTTCTCTTTTTCAATGTGTTTATATTTAAGTGGCCACTATTTTGAAATTTCACGTATAGTTATTACGTTTGGGATGCACGCTTATCGTAGCCTCTGCTCTCACTCAGGATAGGGTAACATCATATAACAGTGCTGGATAAATAAATTAATTAATTAAATAAACATCTTTCTAATAACTACTGTATGTATGAAACTTCATTTTATCTACAATAAAAAAATTTTTTATTGAAGCTAGAATTGTCTAATGCCTATGATCGGTAATTATTCTCTAATCATGCTTTTGTTACTCTAATCATGCTCTTGTAAATTTTAAAGGTTACCGAAACTTCTTTGTTTCACTACAGCCGTGCAAAGTTGTTCTTGCCGGCCTGACAGCGGTGGTCGCCGGGGGTCTTGCCGCTTCTCTTGCCATCTCGAAGTTTCAAGATTTTCCGATATTGGTTATTACTTGATAATTAATAATAATTAATAAACGAGAAAGGTTAAGAAAATACCTTTCACACTTTCAGCTTCGTATTTTTCTTTTATGTGAAAGAACTTTAGAGCGAGATTCTACCACAGTTTGTCAGAATATTTATCAGCAACATAACTAGAAAAGTTATGAACAGATCTTGATAAATATTACTGAAGCTTTTATTACTGTCAAAAGGCACAAGTCATTATCTTTTGGTGCTGATGCTGATAAAAAGGAAACTGTAGTTTCAGGACCATTTTTTTTTTTTTTGACGTTGCCTTGCTTGGCAGAGGTATGAGCTACCTGAATGCTCTAATTTATTGTTGACTTGGCGAAATGGACTCGATCGCGGAATGGTCTCGATCGCTGACAAGTCTCGATCGCGGTATACATCCCCACGCTCTGGCAATTTTAGCTTACATAAGAATTTTAATGCGGAGTGAAAGAAGAAATCAGAACGTGTAATGGAGAGAGGAAATCTAGAATGAACTAGAACACTCTGAGAGCGCATACCTCCGCCAAGCGAGGCAACGGTAGCAAAAATTCAAATTGGCTCTGAAACCATGATCTTCTTTGTATAACCTCCAAAATCTAATCACTTGTGTCTTTTGATAGTAATAACTGCTTGTGCAAATTTCTTGAAGATCCGTTCATAGCTTTTTGAGTTATACTGCAAACAAACGTTATGACAAACGTGAGTCAAACATACAAACGAACAAACCGATCTGCACCAAAATTTGATCATTTATGTCTTTCAACATTACTAACAACCCCTATAAATTTCACAAAGATCCATTCATTATTTTTTTAGTTATTGTGCTAACAAGCATAAAATTAAAAACAGTGACAAATGAACGAACGAGCGGATCATTACCAAAATTTGGTAATCTACTCTTTGTTATATACCTAACAACTCATGTTAATTTCATAAAAATCCATAATTTTTTGAGTTATGGCATTGAGAAACATGAAGCAGACGAATAAACAAACAAACGGATAGACATATCTTCACCAAAAGTTAATAATCTGTTCCTCCTAACATACCTAACAATCCCTGTAAATTTCGTCCAAATCGGTTTAGAACTTTCTGAGTTATCTTGGTGACAGACAAACAGACAGACAGTCAGACGGACAAACACGACGAAAACATAACCTCCTTGGCGGAGGTAATGAGACTTGCATCAAATTAAACCAACACTCGTGTAGAAGCGCATGTCATCTCCCTTCTTCACTTGAAGCATCAAAGTGCTTACCATTACCTCCTGAAGTTGATAACTGCTCTGAATCGGCTGAACCATTCAGTATTCAGTTATACAGAAGCACACGGCTGCTGGCATGTACTCTTTCACGCAGCTCAATCGGCAAATGTCCGCAAACTAGAAATTAATTGAGAAGAAAAATGACTAATTTCACTCATTCATTACCTTATGTTTTCAAGCCCCGTGTTCAGTACGCCACACTAAACATTAAACAATAGTTTTGATGTCTTATAATGTATATCGGTATGTCCGTCTTATATATTGATCACCCTTTACGAAGTCCGAGCTTTGATGTGATTCTCTTGTAGGTTACTGTTGTTACGGCGTGTTAAAATGTCTGTGGTCATACATATATATACATAATTGATTGTTATGTGACATATTTATGTATGCATAATTGATTGGAGAGTGTATATCTATATAAAATGAAATGACATAAAGGTTATACATGACGCCATATTTTTTGGGAGGCGAGCCACCCCCACAAGATCATAACTGACAATCAAAATAATGAAAACAATGAACAAATGCAATCATGAAATCAATAAGCAATGCATTTACAACTCTTTAGGTTGACGAATGGATAAAATCAATATAAATCAATGGTGAATCAAATAACTTAACTTAAGTCGATACGACATTCTACATCAGTCAAAAGTCAATGAAACACACGATATGCAGTCAACAATTTATTGGAATAAATATCACAGTATGCAATGAAATTTCACTGAAAAGGCAAGGAGAAAATCGCAGGAACACGTTAATGAATCTCAGCGAGAACACACAATTAAATTCGGTTGACGCAATTAAGACAGCAGGTGATGGAAACAGTCGCACAATAAAATTCAAATACAACGAAGGTCTGCGTATTTTAGCAAATTTTCTCGCAAAATAATGTTATCAACAGGTAAAATCTTTTCATAGAGATTGGTGACCGCGATTAAATTCTCCCTTGAGAAAATGAAAAACAGCGCCTCAACTGATCATGATACAAAATTCTTAATTTCACAACATGATGGATTTGGGAGGTTCTGGTTAAAAAACACATCTCACGTGCGATATTTTACGCAAATTGAAGGTACGAAATAGCGTTGTACAAATGATGATACATATACCGCGCAATGCCCCATGGTATACATTTATCTCGATGTTAATACACAAAAGAAGGACTCTCAAGCTTATCTCGATAATTAAATTCAATTCGCACGGTTGATTATAATTATACAAGATAATAAAGCATTGCGCAGATTATGACATTTAATTATACCGGGCAATCTGCACTAGCAAACATATATTTGACGATAATTCATAAGGAAGACTCTACTTAATTTATGGGAAGATGTGGCCAGCATCCCTCCATGAACAATGCAGGTCATAGACGTAGTTTACATTTGACACAATCAGCGGCGCTTTACCCGGTTTAATGTAAAATTTGCGTACCAGCTAAGCGCATCTTAGTTTAGCCCATATCTTACTCGCTACCGTTTTTAGAGGCAATAACACCTTTTTCAATTTTTATTCATGTTAAAACTAAGGTTTCATTTGGTTTTTCTTCTGCAGTGTATCACACTTTCCAACATTTGCTAATCCCGATCATTCCCCAACGCATTGGAGCCATGCTTACCAATATCCATTATCCTCGAGTGGTTGGTGACTGACGTGGAATCTTTGCAATGATTCCCATAAATGGATGATAGAGCTGCAAACGCTGCGAACCCTGCCGCAGCTGAAAATTTACCAAATCGAAGAATCCAACGCTGTTTCGATTTGCGTGATGTAGAATGATGCAAATTTCATAATTTTACTCCGTCGCTGTCGACTGCACTAGTTCCGTTCCCTGGGAGGAGACACTATCACATTGTCGGGAACTTTGATGCAATTACGCAGTGTATGCTATACAGTTGAGGAGTGCCACTCCACTGGCTGCTGCTCGTAAGTGCTACCGTTGAAACAGTGCTTCTGCACTGGCTGCTGCTCGTAGATGCTACCGTTGAAAGAGTGCCTCGGCACTGGCTGCTGCTCGTTGAAGTTCGGATTACGTGGGTGGAATATCGGGGCCAATCCCATAGTGAGGCTAAATTATGACGATGGAAGTTGTTAACGATGAATGCTCATTCTTTGGATAAATTCCTAGCCCAATAATTCGCAAGAGAGGCCAAAATCTCGATGTAGTCAAAATGCAATGATTCGTAGCACAGTGCCAAAATCGAAAAGTTACAAATGGTATCCAATTAGAAGAAAGGTGACGGGTCAACTGGCCCAATTAATTCGCTTCAAATTCCATTGGCGAAAATTTTTCAAGACAATCATGCTAGATTTCTGCATGTTGTAGTAAATTAACGAGTGAACGAATATAGGTGGATGAGCTGACGCCTCTGCAAGGCGTATGAGTAAGGCACAACACGTCACCCAAGACTGGTAAACTCTCTGTTTCACTTAATCTTCACCACCCACCGTATATTATCACTTCAGCTGGGCCCGCAAGGGCCGGAGCTGGTAAAATGGTGCAAGGACGAGCACCGGGTCTAAACTGACTGTCCAATTCTCTTCTAACCCCAGTCGAACTTTGTCATTCGGATCTTCCCCAAAATTTTATTCCCAAACATATATATTTGTACCAACCCTCGTTTTGTCCAGCCAATGCCATTCTTTAAGACACTGCTCATCATTTTGTCGAGCCCTCATTGGTTGTTTCCTGGTTTCAGAAGTCCCACCTACTTTGAGCTCTCTCTTCTAAAACCCTGAAGAAAATCGCAGGATTTGTCCTCCTCCTATCTTACCTTCTCAAAGGAAGTTAACTTTCTCCGTACTTTTTTCAAAAATAACGGTTACCCGCACCATCTATTGGACCACCA
>LQNS02001577.1:2055875-2074613 GCA_001587735.2 Parhyale hawaiensis | reverse complement strand
CTAACAATCCCAGTAGATTTCGTTCAAATCGGTTCATAACTTTTTTGAGTTATCTTGTTGACAGACAAACCCACAAACACGACGAAAACATAACCTCCTTGGCGGAGGTAATCAGTTCTTCAATTTCTGAAACCCAAAACTCGATCGGCTGTATAATTTTGCTTTCTGATACTGAAGGATTCATCAGTGTAAGTAGATGATTTTCCAACTCTTGAGTACGGAGAACATTTTATTTCCTGTTTCATTAATCACAGAAAACATCCTCATGTGGCTTATGGACAAGAACCATTAGACAAACAGCCCCACTAAATTAAAGAAACCATCACAAACTAAACACAATTCATAACTCAGATGCAAGAGATCGACGAAAGCCTAAACGGAATGTGTTTCCGAACACTGCCTATAGCAGCACGAGATAACTTTATTAGTTAGCAACTGCTTCAGGAAATCTACTCAAAACTCAAAAGCTGTTAAGGTCTTCCTTGACTCTTGCATCTTCCTGTCGGCATCCTTAACTTTATCAACGACAAGGCCACAATAAAGGGGGCGTCTATCAAGCAGCACGAGTTTTAGAGGAATGCGGGACTCAAATCAGGTAAGTTCCGGAATATCTTGCAGTCCTTCACTCGATACACAAGCCATACGTACGTAGTATACTCGAGTATGTCTGACGACAACAAATCTTCCGTTGGTTCTTGTTTTTCTCTTCCTTACTACAGTTAGAAGCGACAGGCGGCCTTGCGTATCCCCGCCCTCACGTGTTTCTCAGGGACATTTTTTGATGCTCCGCAGAGCTCAGACGCAGGGAGTCCGTTTGGCTGTTACGCCATCGGCAACTTCGAGGTCATGTTGTCCTGCGTACATGATACTGCATAGCAGCTCCATTATTGCTGCACCGATGTATACATCCGTTGCTGCAGTGCAGTGTATGGTGCTACATGGGAGTGCCGTGTGATCTGTACTATGTATAAATATATACATTCGGTACTGCAGTGCAAGTGTGTACTGTATGGTGCTGTAGGGTAGTGCTGTGTGCGCTATAATTATGCACAGTGCATGCAGAAAGTATTCTTATCCCGACCGATGTTTGCGCAGGCTACGCGGTGCACATGAAGTCTTTGGACTAAGCAAATACGTGGAAATTCACTTAAAACACAAGTAATCATATAAAAACAGTAAGAATATTTAATTATATCTTGTGAAACAATTGCGGACATTATTTTTCAATATGCCCTCTCGCAGCCCGAACTACTCTCTCAGAGCTCCATCGGCAGTACTGTGAGTGCTCTGTGAACACTCATGAGGTGAGCGAACCGACAAGGTAAATGAAAGGTGGGCACACATTTATTATTCATTACATTAGAGATAAATAGCAGCTGTAGATAAATGCAGGGTCAAGACAAATGACAAAAGAACAGGAAAGTCTTCACGGCTGAGTTACAGAAGCCAAATCTTCTGGCGACATGGAGCTGAATGACTCGCAGGTTCGTCGTTGGGGACAGAATCACGGGAATGCCAGGGCGCGGTGAACGCGTGGGCAAAACCAAAGAAGCGCCAGCGAAGTCAAATGTGAGCAGTCAGAGATGAAGGTAGAGAGAGTAAGAGCCGATGAAGCGGGTTCAACTTGGTGAGCACCACGATACCAGAAGGCGGTGAAGAGCGCACGCAGTTTGAGAAGTACAGCAGGCCGGGAGGCAAGGAGGGCCTCCCGAGGGAAACGTTGTTGTTCGGACTTCTTCGGGGCTGTGGTAGTGTTGGTCTTTATCTGTAGTAGTAGAGCTGGAGCTGAAACTTGAATTCCAAGCCGGAAGTGGAATTCGGACCAGAATTGGAGCCGTTGTCGGTGAGTGGAGTGAAGAGGTGAAAGATAGACGATAGTGGAGAAATGAAAGAAAGTCGAAACACAAAGAATAGTAGGAGGTAGATAGCTCGCACAATGCCGGTTTGTTTACAGTTAGTTATGACTTGTGTGCGTGGTAGTTTTTCTGTAAGGGGAAGCAGGGGTGGGTCGTCAGACCGTTGTGTTGTGATGATAGATCTATTTGTTTGTCTGTGGTTAGATTCCGTTTATCTGTTGAGTGGTGAGATGTCTCGTGCTGTTAGCCAATGGCCAATTACGACTGCATGTTCGTCTTTCGTGTAAAGTCAATATGTTGACGATTTCGTGGGGGATTATTTCTTTAATGTTTTCCCAAATTTGTTAAGCTTGTGATTGCAGAATCATGATATATTGCTGTAGTTTGCTGATTTCGTGTAATTCTTCTGAATATTTTGTGTCCTGTTCGTGATGTGTTTGTTATATATCTTGTTGTTTATTACATATCTTGTTGTTTGGTATATATCTTGTTGTTTATTATATATCTTATTGTTTGTTATATATCTTGTTGTTTGGCGTAGCATTCTTTGTAGTTTGAGCATTTGTGAGGTGGAGCAAATGTGCAGTGGAATTGGAGGATAGGTGAGGACGGGCCTGACTAGTGCCGAGTACAGTTTCCTTTTGTTGTCACTTGAGTATAGTTTTGTCAATGTTGCTTCTGCTTGTGACACTCTTCGCTGATGTGCTCTTCTAAGCCTCTACCGCTGAGGGTTAGTCCTAGTACCTTGCTTCTGTCGGAGTATTCTATTTCTCTGTCGGGGAGTGCCACTTTAACCGTTTTTTGTAATCTGATAGGTATTGATTGAAATCATTTCCTGTTTTTTTTTTCATTTATGTTTAAATGCATCTATCTTGCTTATAGCTCTTGCAGCTGTTCGGCATAACATTGCCGGACTGACTTGAAGTGTGACTTTCTGTTATGTCGTCTGCGTAGCTGATGTAATCGGTGTGTGCTTGGGGTTCATCAAGATCATGCGTGTAGTATGTGATCATTGATGCTGAGAGACAATTATTACCCTTTTATACTCCACTATATACTAAAAATTCAGGTCCTATATGTGTTTATTCTGTTGCAGGCGGTCCTGTTTTTTAGGATATTGCATAATGTGTGTGTCAGGCAGTGTGGAAAGTTGGCAATGGGTATTTTATATTTTAGACCGTCGTGCCATACCTTGTCAAAAGGTCGACTGATGTCCTGTGATACTATGTCTATGTATCTGTGGTCGGTTCGGACTGTGGCGACCATTTCGTAGAACAATGCTAGTGCTGTATGGGTACCATGTTTATTTCTGAAATCATGATGTCTGATGTGGTGGAGTGAGTCTGACAGTAGAATGAGTTGAAATCTTTCATTTATGAGTTTTTCAAGCAATTTGGATTGCAAATTTACTAAAGATATTGAACGATAGTTTAGATGTGATAGTCATCTTTTGTTTGGTTTGTTATATGATTATTACCTTTTTCTAGCTGCTAAGGAAAATGCCCATAAATAGGCAGTGATTCATTTTTGTACAGGATTTGTAGCATATTTTCTGAAAGTTTGGCTATTTGTGGTTTTCTGATTATGGAGGGGCCTAGGTGGAGCTTTATTTCTGGGAGTTGTTATTGTTTTTTTTTACTTCTTTTAGTATGATAGGAGCACAATCTTATGTGAAACAGTCGGTGTCACTATGGGAAGGGTGTTGGTTGAGTTGTAGATGTCCCGTGCTTGATCGAAATCTGTTTTCTTCTTCAGTTTTTTTTAAATATTTTGATCCAGTTGTTAATGAAGATGGTTCCTTATCTGTGTGACTGTGTTGTCGCTCCTCGTTGTGCCCTTTCCGATAAGTGGCTCTGGTGTTTGTGTTGTTGCCCATAAGTATTTAAGCTGATGTTCAAAATTTTTTGTNATTTTGATCCAGTTGTTAATGAAGATGGTTCCTTATCTGTGTGACTGTGTTGTCGCTCCTCGTTGTGCCCTTTCCGATAAGTGGCTCTGGTGTTTGTGTTGTTGCCCATAAGTATTTAAGCTGATGTTCAAAATTTTTTGTGTCTTTTTGTGTGTCCAACTTTTGTATTATGTTTTCCCAAGTTTGTTGAGTGAGCTGCTGATGTTCTCGCTAGATGTGTTGTTCTAAAGTGCACAGTTGGTGATGTTTTTCTACTGATAGTCCTGTTGTTGTTATGTCATGCCTTAGTGCTCGGTATTGCATTTCGAGGAATCTTCCTGCGTTGTTGATTTTCGGGTGTGCTAATGTGGTATAGAACGTTGTGGGTATAGTCTGAGCACTTGCTCTCTGTTCTTGTTCTGTCCATGTTGCTATTAAGTGATCAATTTCTTCTGTAGTTTTTGCTGTTTTATTGATTACAGGTACATTTTTAAGTAGTTCCTGGTAGGTGTTCCGGTCTGCTCGTTTCATCGAGGGCCTTGGTTTTGCTGGAGTCTGGACTGGTGCAGGAGATATTGTGCGTATTAGAGTTAAGTGATCGCTTGGAGTTAAGCCTGCTAGTTCTGCAGTGGAAGTTGTGATATGTTTTATGGCTTCCTATTATATCCGGAGATGTAGTGGATCGGTGAGTGATGAGTGTGGGGAAATGTGGGCCGAGGTGTGTTGTGCGTGTCCTCTATCCATATGTGTTACGAATGTTTTCCCCGACTGTTTCTGTCCCCGTGTCCAAGTCGTGGGTGTCGTGCATTAAAATTCCCTATGATGTATAGTGGCTCTGGAATAAAAGTCTCCATAGTGCATGTAGTTCTGTCGAGACGAGATGTAAGCTGTCAATATGTGTATATTACCTTAATCACTTTCAGTTGTGGCTCCCATCATGTCTGTTTCAAACCAATCGATTAGTCTGTATTGTATGTCTTTGCGTATGGCTGTGGCGGCTCCACTGTGGATTGAATTATCGTTATGTACTTCATGTACATTGTAATTAAGGATTTTTATTGCTTCTTGTTCTTGTATCCCGTGAGAATTTATTAGAATAAGGTCAGAATTGTGCCGAAGGTAGTAATTTGTTAATGCGTATTTGTCTGTACTCCAGTGCCTCACGTTATTTTGAATTGTCGTGAGCCTGCTTGGGTACTGAGCGTTCTTCTCGGGCTCTCTGTACGTGTAGGGGTTTTTTCTCTGCCACTAGGGAGGTTTTTGAAGGATTATGGAGATACATACCTAATACTAATTTGTTTTTCCCAACGCTGTTTCCGATGGATCAAGCGTTCCACAATTTCGAGTGACATATGAGCGTTTGAATGGCTGATTTCGTATTTAAGTTTTGCTGCTAGGAAGTAAGATTTCAGTTTTGCCGGATCTAGATCTGTTTTATCGGTTTGTTTGTCCTCCTACAAGATATTTAACTGCTTGCGTGATGGGCCTGTATTCGCTTTCTCGGATCTTTTCATGTTTTGGGACGAGTTGATCCTTCTGTCTACATAGGCTCTTCTCTTTCCTTACATTGTTTCTTTGAAGCAATGTCTGTTGTTGGGCTTTGGAGAGAAATGTTCCGGTCTGCTATGTTTATTTTGGTCTTAAACAAGTTTTGAGACTGTGATTTCTCGGGAACGTTCATAGGAGCAATTCTTTCTCTGCTAAAATTGTTTAAATCTATTTTGTTTGTGTATGAATGATGATTGCGGTGATGCCCAATTGCGCACTATTGCCTTTTTCTAGGATGTGTGAGATGTCAATGCACATCACAGGGACTGGTTGGGATCTGTGTCACCAACTGATGGTCATTGTATGGCTGCGTTGGACTTTTGCACCTCGCCTAGTTGTGTGCAGCTAGTTAGTGGGCCCACGCATGATGCTGGTAACTGTCTCGACCTTGTTATGACTGATGTCCCGAACTTTGTGACTGTGATAGTTGCCCCCCCCCCCCCTATTGGTACTACGGACCACTCGCACCTTGTTATGTCCCTGGACCTGAATTAGATGGTTCCTGCGGTAGACACCAGGAAAGTGGTGTTTGTTAAGAGCAGGGCTAACTGGGAGGGTATTACTGGAGCAGTAAAGGCGTTACCTTGGCGCCAGATTATCTGCAGTGACGATCCTATCTCTGTGCTTAATGAGTTGACTGTGTCTGTTTTGGAAAGGTTTGTCCCGAAGAGGACTATTTTTGTGAGGTCTAGGGACAAACCATGGTTGGACGATCAGTGTCGGTTAGCTTTCAAAGCTAAACATCCGGCTTATCGGGTATGGCGGCGTTCGCGTGACCGCACGCTATGGCTGACGTATGTTGATTGTAGGGCCGATACTAAGCGTGCTTATGAGAGGGCACAGCATCGTCAGAGGCAGTGTTCCAGGGAGTCGTTGTTGAGTACTGACCATCCGCATCGTTGGTGGAGTGAGCTAAAGGGTTCAGTTTTGGGGGCTGAATCTTCATTTCCGCCGCTAGTTGGTCCCGGTGGGGATATCATTGCTGATCCCTTGGCTAGGGCGGAGCTGTTAGGATATTATGATACATATGAATGTGTGTGTACTAGGTCGTTTAATTTAATTGGGTAATTTACTGCCGCTTGACTAATTGATTAATTAATTGAATGTGTCAAAGAAAAATAATAATAATGCAAATAGTTAATACTTTGTGCAAAATATTTCTCTTACAAATAATTACACAGTTGGGAAACATACTGATGGCAAATCTTTTGTGAATCGAGCTCTCAACTCTGTGGTAGGACAATGACAGGTGACAAATAGGACCGCATAAAGGCTTGAAGTGTAAGATCGTAAATCAACTGTTTATAACATCCCTTGATTTTTGCAGAAGAGTCGAATATTTTGCAGTACTGTAGTTAGTAAAATAAAGTCTCGTGTTATAGAACAGAGGGTTCTCAAATTCGTAGTACCCTCAATATGTTATGATGTACCAAAAAGTAGCTAATGGAGCTGTTAAAGAAAATTATTTGGTGTACGGGCAAAGCGAGAAAATCAGAAGTTTTTTCGCATTCATGACGAGTGGCGTTTTGGGAGGTGGAATAGAATCCAATCTCTGTACCCGACCTAAATTTACACATATAATGACTGTACTTTTAGCAATAATACATAAGTGTTGATTCGCCGCGCGTCTTTCTCCCTGATGAAAGTTTCAAAAAAATTCTGTACTTTGGAAACTTGGGTCTTGAAACGCTACCTATCGATTTGCAGACTGGGAGCTATTATACGTTATTTATCTTACTTTTAAGTAATATTCCTGCTAGAATCTGCCCAGTAAATAATCCTGCGGTAAAAAATGAAAAACTAAATAACAGCAGGCGATAACACATGACAATTTTTGTTTAAAGCTGATGAAATTTTACAAAAGAGGAATACCAAGTTTTTAACCTAAGTACCGCGAACAGTGTACTCCTATAGTCGCTGGCCAGGCATCGCATGTTTATTCCGTCCACGATATGCTGTACTAGCTCAGGATAACAAGGAATTTCAGTCAAGGAGGTTACCATGGTCACTTGGAGTCTATTTATGAAATTGAGATACCTGCTGAGCGAGACCAGCTTTCAATCCATAGCCACTGTTCTTCAAACTATGGGAAGTTGAGTAAACAGGGTGTTACGTATGTCTCAGAGAAACTATCTCTTTGGTCAAAGCTGATGTGGTCCGGCTAAATAGAAGGGAAACCACCTTTTGTTGCATGACTTGCAGCCAGTCCGAATCAGCACTCGGTGCGATTGCCGGTCTCCAGGTTTACTCTACTTATCTCCAGTATTCTATGCCACCTGGAGTTACGTTAGCGACATCATGGCATCATCGGCCATAACCATTGATACGTTGTATACGAATTTCTACTTAGTGTTTGACCTTTATATTTACGCCTGTAGCTCTAATTCTGAAATGTAGATGATGACAAAGAGTCCTGAGACGATAATGAAGTCTTTTCTACATATTTAAGAACCTCCACACGCACAAGGCTCACTTATTGCTAGAAGAAGCAACGACCGCAAATGTACAATATCTACATGACAGAATTGAGGACCTTTCACATCACCACGCAACCACGCTGACACTCAGTAGTGGCCAAACTATAAGGAACGGAACAAAAACAATTTCAAAAATATTTATCACATGAAATATTTTGCAAGTACATTAATAAAATTTTCACAAAAAATACTTGGAACATATGTGACGAGACTGATGACGTCACTTTTCGATGCTAGTTTCACGTGAGTCCTCCCTTTACACTCTGCTTCCTGACTGAAGCAGAGAACCCTCATCTCTTTTCACAGTTTGAGTCAGCCGTTGTAGCTTATCCTTCAGAAAAAAGTTAGTAACGAAAGTATGATCGATGAAGAAGGGTCATCACAAATTCATTGTTGTCATTCTGACAGCGCAGGCACTCTAGAAAACAAATAAATAATCAAATAAATACACGTCGGTCTTTATTAAGTTGTAGCTTCTGCTTGTAGTTCGGCCATCCGTCCAGCTGCTCGTTTATACATTCAGTGATATATGAGGGAAAATGGAGTATCATTCACTGCTGCAGTCTCGGAGAAGCCTCACAGGTTATAAATTTATGAGTTTCTAGATTTTGAAAACACGAATATTTATAAAAATTTGTGGATAACATGCACTCCCGGGCATCGATAATAAATAACACGTCTTAACTGTAGGATTTCCACAGGTCCCAGCTAGTAAAAATAAAACGCATCACTACGTACAAAACGCAAGGTCTACAGAGCATATCACCGCAATGTTAGTTTAAAAGAGACAGTATATCGCCTAGCCACCGTTGCTGCATCCCGCAGCATATCAGAAAATAACAAAACAGAGCGGCATGTTGACGCAGGGCGTCTCTGAAGGTCAGTGGCCGCGTGATGGGCTGGCTATACGTGCACCTCCCCTCGTGGACCTTCCCTCTACCCCCACCCTTTTCTTACCGAGTCTTTAAATGAAAGCCTCCAAGAACATTCCTCATAAGTGATCTAACTAAAGTTGAAAAAACGTACACAAGTCTTTAGAATATAGTTTAACGTTGAGTTGATGTTGTAATTCTAGTTAAAAGTCCCGCTGACGCAATACATCCTCGTGTGAACATAAATTCTCATGGCGTCGCTGCCAGAGCTTTGTATCCAAGGGCTCGCTGCCCCCTCGGTCTCCCTCTGCTTCAGAGCGTGCTAGCCTCTGCCACTTCCTTTCGTTGTGAGGTCAGTGCTCATTTGTGCATNTTGTATTGTTGTTTTTCTTTGACACGGCAATTAATTAATCAATTAGTCACGCGGTAATTAATTACTCAATTAAATTAGACGACCTAGTACACCCGTATTCATGTGTATAATTATATCATAACAAGTCCTGTTGTTGTTATGTCATGCCTTAGTGCTCGGAATTGCATTTTGAGGAATCTTCCTGCGTTGTTGATTTACGGGTGAGCTAATGTGGTATAGAACGTTGTGGGTATAGTCTGAACACTTGCTCTCTGTTCTTGTTCTGTCCATGTTGCTATTAAGTGATCAATTTCCTCTGTAGTTTTTGCTGTTTCACTGATTAAAGGTACATTTTTAAGTAGTTTCTGGTACTTGTTCCAGTCTGTTCGCTTCATTGAGGATCTAGGTTTTGCTGGAGTCTGGACTGGTGCAGCAGATATTGTGCGTATTAGAGTTAAGTGATCGCTTGGAGTTAAGCGTGCTAGTTTTGCAGTGGAAGTTGTGAAATGTTTTATGGCTTCCTATTATATCAGGAGATGTAGTGGATCGGTGAGTGATGAGTGTGGTGAAATATGGGCCGAGGTGTGTTGAGCGTGTCCTCTATCCATATGTGTTACGAATGTTTTCCCCGACTGTTTCTGTCCCCGTGTCCAAGTCGTGGGTGTCGTGCATTAAAATCCCCTATCATGTATAGTGGCTCTGGAATAAAAGTCTCCATAGTGCATGTAGTTCTGTCGAGGCGGGATGTAAGCTGTCAATATGACGATTAGTCTGTATTGTATGTCTTTGCGTATGGCTGTGGCGGCCCCACTGTGGATTGAATTATCGTTATGTACTTCATGTACATTAATTGTAATTAAGGATTTTTATCGCTTCTTGTCCTTGTATCCCGTGAGAATTTATTAGAATAAAGTCAGAGTTGTGCCGAAGGTAGTAACTTGTTAATGCGTATTTGCCTGTACTTCAGTGCCTCACGTTATTTTGAATTGTCGTGAGCCTGCTTGGGTACTGAGCGTTCTTCTCGGGCTATCTGTACGCGTGGGGGTTTTTTCTCTGCCCCTAGGGAGGTTGCTGAAGGATTATGGAGATACATACCTAATACTGATTTGTTTTTTCCAACGCTGTTTCCGATGGATCAAGCGTTCCACAATTTCGAGTGACATATGAGGGTTTGAATGGCTGATTTCGTATTTAAGTTTTGCTGCTTGGAAGTAAGATTTCAGTTTTGCCGGATCTAGATCTGATTTATCGGTTTGTTTGTTATCCTACAAGATATTTAACTGCTTGCGTTATGGGCCTGTATTCGCTTTCTCGGATCTTTTCTTGTTTTGGGACGAGTTGATCCTTCAGTCTACATAGGCTCTTCTCTTTCCTTACATTGTTTCTTTGAAGCAATGTCTGTTTTTGGTCTTTGGAGAGAAATGTTCCGGTCTGCTATGTTTATTTTGGTCTTAAACAAGTTTTGAGACTGTGATTTCTCGGGAACGTTCATATGAGCAATTCTTTATCTGCTAACATTGTTTGGAGAGACGCAGAGCTGAGACGTGTTGTCATTACCCCATGGATGGCACCCTGGACCTCGTTTAACTTCTTTGGCCTTCAGATCTGCTAGAATCAAGGTGCTGCTTGAGAGCCTTATGGAGGTGTGGACCCTGTGGGCATGTTTCCTCTGTTTTATAAGTAGCTTGCTGGCGTTCTCGCCATAAGGTGCTTCGTGCCCTGGTCTGTTGGGGTTTGGAATTCTTTGCCGTCATCGGCTTTCGGTCGTGTTGGCCTGCAGGCGTTTAAGACAGCTGTTAATGGCTTTTTGACGGGTTTCCTTTAGCAGCGTTTCGGGCTTCCGGGTGTTGCAATTGTTACGGCGTGATAAAATATCTGTCATATATATATATAATTAATTGATTGATATAAGATGTGACGTATATATATGCATAAATGATTAGATTAGATTAGATAGGCGGCAGTAGACGAACCAATAGGCCCATTCCCAAAGAGACACCGGAACATACGCCCCGGCACTCTATGAGCTATTGCCATTATGTTAGTAGGAAATAGAGGACAGGAGAAAAGAGAGAGAGAAAAAAAGAAGGGGGGGGGTGAAGAGTCCCTGCCCAAGAAACGATCTTGAATGCAAGCAAGCACGTTCAAGAGCCGCTGACATGCGGAGCTTAGAGATATCAAACTGTGTAGTAGTAGCGGGAAAGAGAATGAGTTGGATTAAGGTTGCTTCGGAAGCTTTGGCCGTTAAGTGTTTGCAACTCCCGGATTGGAGAGTGAATATATATCAAATGAAATGAAAGGATACATGACGCCATAATTTTTGGGAGGCGAGCCACCCCCCACAAGATCATAAATGACGAACAAAATAATGAAAACAGTGCACAATTCAAGCATGAAATCAATAATTATTGCCTTTACAACTCTCTAGATTGACGCATGAATAAAGTAAATATAAATCAATGGTGAATCAAGTAACTTAACCTAGTCGATGCTAGAGGCTGCACGTGTGAAAAGTTAATGAAACACACGATATGCAATCAACAATTTATTGTAACGAACATCACAGTGTATAAAAAAGAAGCAAGGAGAAATCGATGGTACACGTTAATGAATCTCAGCGAGAACACATATTGAAATTCGCTTGACACAATAAAGACGGAAAGATTGAAAGAGACGTTACAATGAAATTCAAATAGATCATAATTCTGCGTATCAAAAACAATTATTTTCGCAAAAAAAAAATGTTATCAACAAGTAAAATCTGTTCATAGAGATTGGTCATCGCCATTAATTTTTTCCCGTGAGAAAAAGAAAAAACAGTGCCTCAACCGATCATGAGGCAAAATTCATAATTTTACGCCATAATGGCTTTGGGAGGATCTGGTTAAAAAACACATCTCACGCACGATATTTTACGCAAACAAAGTTTCGGTGATGAAATTGAAGTTACAAAATAACGTTGTCCAGATGATAACAATTATGCCGGGCAATCTGCACTGGCACCCATACATTTTGACTGTAATTCACAAGAAATACTGTCAAGCTAATTTCGGATATTAAATTCAATGTACACGGCTTGATTGAAATTATAAATGATATTATAGCATTGTGCAGATGATGACATTTAATTATACCGGGCAATATCCCCTGAGTGACATATATTTTTTACGATAATTCGCAAGAAAGACTCTGCTCAATTCATGGGAAGATGTGGCCAGCATTTTCCGTAAACCAAGCGTGACACAAACATTGCCACGTAGTTTACATCTGACACAATTAGCGGCGCGTTACCCGGTTAATTACTAATTTGCGTACCGGCTAAGCACATTTTAATCTATCACAACTCTTAATCGCTAACCCGTGTTCTTAGAGGCAATAATACCTTTTTTCTGTTTTTTTATTCAAGTTAAAACTAAAGTTTCAGTTGATTTTTCTGCTCCAGTATTTTACACTTTCCAACATTTTCTAATCCCGATCATTCCCAATCGCACTTAAGCAAAGCTTACCGATGTCCATTATCCTTGAGTGGTTGGTGACTGTCGCGAAATCTTTTCAATGATTTCCGAAATCCATGATAGAGCTGCAAACGCTGGGGCCCAACCGCAGCTTAAAAAATTACTTAATTGATGAAACCAAAATGCTGCCCCGATGCGCGTGACGAAGAATGATGTAAAATGATGTATATTCACTCTGACGCTGTCGACTGCACTTGTCCCATTCCCAGGGAGGAGCCACCATCACATCGTCGGAAAACCTTTCATGCAATTACGCAGTGTAAGAGACCATTGTAAGAGTGCCACTGCACTGGCTGCTGCTCGTCGCAATTCACATTACGTGGGTGGAATATTGAGCCCAGTCCCATAGCGAGGCCACATCACGATGATCAAACTTTGATGAAGTTTGAAGAACCCTGGGACAAAATGAAGGTCCACTGGATCTTAATTGCGCTGGTCGTTACAGATGAATGCTCATTCTTTGGATGAAACCCGGGACCACTAATTCGCAAGAGATGGCCAAATCCCGATGTAGTCGAAAACAAAGATTTGAGGCGCGGTGCCAAAAATCGAAGGGTCACATATGGCGTCCAATAGACGAAAGATGACGGGGTCAAATGGCCCAAGAATTCGCTTCTAATTCCATCGGTGAAATTTCTCCAAGGCGGTCATGCTGGATTTCTGCAAGTTGTTGTAAATTAACGACTGAACTAATGCAGATGGTTGAGCAAACGCCTTTGTAAGGCTTAGTAGTAAATGCACACTACATCACCCACGACTGGGGGACGCTAAATTTTCACCACACACTGTATAATTCCACTTCAGCCAGGCCCGCAAAGACCGGGGCTGATGAAAAGGTCCCAAGACCAGCACCGGGCCTAAACTGACTCAAAACCCTTTCCTAACCCCAGTCGAACGTTGTTATTCAGTCTTCCCAAATTTATCCTAACCAATCGTATTTTAACATCCAGAGTTTCACTCCCTCAACTCATCCCCTTCATACCCAAACTTGAGTATATATTTGTACAACCCTCGTGTTGCTCCAGCCAATACCATTTTTAAGAGGCTGCCCCACTATGTAGTCTAGCCCCATTGGTTATTTCCAAATTTCAAAAGCCCCACCTACTTTGAGCTCTCTTTTCTAAAGCCACGAAGAAAAAATATAGACCTTTCCATAAATGTCAGTTACCATCTACTTCGTCGTTCTTTTCACACATCATTGGTTCTGTGGATAGGGTAACTTGAGCTAAGTTCACGTTTGCAGGAGCAATTAATTTCAAACCAAAGCTGTCAGAGCTATAGCCCTCACCGTTGTTCTTTCTCGTAAAAAGACACCCAAAAACCTAGGGCCGCTGTTCTTTCTGGCGTTCGTTACTTCGGCCTAGCCTTCCCTCGCGGTCCCTCGCGTAAGCGATATGCTGCTACCCTCGCCACAGCTCTCCTCTGCTGCGGTCACTTCCCATTAATTCTTGTCAATGATCTACAAAAGAGTAGAGAGCTAAATCTGTAAAAGATTTGCCCCCAGTATGTTTCCCAACTGAGTAATTATTTGTGATAGAAACATTTTGGTTCAAACAGTATTAATTATTTTCATTATTTTATATATATTTTTTGACGCTGCAATTAATTAATCACACGGCAATTAATTAATCAAATAAATTAAACGACCTATCACACACACACACACACATATCTATATGTGTCACGATATCCTAACACAATGTGCTTCATTTGGGTCGTGGCACCTGGCCGTGGTGGCCCGTGCGTGAAGTTTTAATAATAATAATGTGGGTTGTTGTGGTAGTTTCTTTTATAACCTTCTTCGTTATTTCAGCGTAGGTTTGTTCTTGCTTTTCCTTTTCAGCTGTTATCACCCTTTCGAGTATTCATTTCATTTTTTTACAGGACATGCTATTGTTATTGTTCGGCGTAGACCATTGCAGTTTAAGCATTTCTTGACTAAGGAGATGCAATCCTTACGAATGGCTACCATCGCAGCATTCTGAACAGAGGATTGTGCAGTCTTGCATAGCATGATCTTCGTATTTTGGGTTTAAAAGCTTTACCTTTTTTACGCCAAACGAGGGCTACGTTCCTGTGACCAAAAAGCGCCAGCTTTGTCTCGTCCGACCAAAGCTCTGATGGCCAGAAGCTTACATCTTTATGCAGATGTTCATTGGCAAAATATAGACGTGATGTGCCTATCCTGAAGATGAGGTGCCTTCCTTGATTTGCAACCTCTGAGGCTTTCCTTCTTCAATGTTCTTTGTAACGAGGCCTTCCTTTGTAAGATATTTCGATGCCTGAGGTACTGAGACTATTACCTCCGCCCAAGAGGTCATGTTTTTGTCATGTTTGTCTGTTTGTGTTTGTCTGTCTGTCACCAAGATAACTCAAAAAGCTATGAACCGATTTGGATGAAATTTACAGGGATTGTTCGGTACGTTAGGAGAAACAGATGATTCACTTTTGGTGGAGATATGTCCATCCGTTTGTTTGTTTGTTTGTCTACCTCATTTTTCTTGATGCCATAACTCAAAAAGTTATGCATGGATTTTGATGAAACTAACATGAGTTGTTAGGTATATAACAAAGAGTAAATGACAAAATTTTAGCAATGGTCCGTTTGTTCATTCGTTCGTTTGTCACTGTTTTTAATTTTATGCTTGTCAGCACAATAACTCAGAAAACAATAAATGGATCTTTATGAAATTTATAGGGGTTGTTAGTGATGGTAAAAGACATAAATGATCAAATTTTGGTGCAGATCGATTTTTTCGTTTGTATGTTTGACTCATATTTGTCATAACGTTTGTCAACAGTATAACTCAAAATGTTATGAACGGATCTTCAAAAAAATTGAACAAGCTGTTATTAATATAAAAAAGCACAAATGATTAGATTTTATAGTTTATGCAAAGAAAATTATGGTTTCAGAGCCAATTTGAATTTTTGCTACCGTTGCCTCACTTGGCGGAGGTATGCGCTCTCAGAGTGCTCTAGTTTATTATGGCTTGAGAAGTGATTATTGGTGTTGATATTAACCTCTCGCACTACTTTTCTCGCGTCCCTTGGCGTAAGTTTCTGTTTCCTCCCTCGTCCTCCACGGTTCTCAATCAACTGAAACAGTGGAGACAGGAGCCAAAAACTGCTTGGATATTACCTTATGGCCTTTACCATTCTTACGAGCCTCAACAGTCCGCGCTCTCAGGTCCTCGTTGAGCTCTTTTTTTTTTTCGCCATGTTGACTCGAATGTTGAGGCAGAGGAATATTCTAGAACAGTCTAGAAACACCGTGCTACATAAACTTACTTTAAAAAATTGTTTCACTATTTATCATGCATTTAAAAGTGGATGATGACCATGGTACGAATAAATTTGAACCTCTTCACTTTCGAATTATTGTTATATATTGTTTACGTAATTTATTTTTAGTTACTTTGCCATTGAATTTAAGTCACGAATTGCCCAAAGACATTTTGATGTTAATGTTTTCAAAAAGTGTTTGATAAATGATTTTAAAAATATAAAAAAATGACAGGGGTATGAATAAATTCGGGCTTAACTGTATATATATATTTCACGTGTCTATATAGTGGCAATGCATATGGCTATGTGGAATGGTAGGAATGAAGCAGGCAGTCAGCTAAGGAAATGACTTTCTAACACTGGCAAAAAAATTTAGACCAGGTAGTAAAGTTGAAGCCTCAGCGAGAGTTAACAAAGGCATGTATTAGCAATCGGTTTATCGGTACCCGGTGAAGAACGCAGGTAGAGCGAGGAGACGCTCGTTCAGTGTTCTGTACGGGCGTTGCAACAGCTTTGTATGCCATCTTGTGTTTAGTCTTAGTCTTTGAAAGAAGTCTATTGATACTGATGGGACAGAAAAATAATGAATGCTGACATCTGAAAGTGAGAGATTTATTCAGTCGGGAAAACTGTGTCTCGGTTTTTCTTAAAGTATCGAATTTAATAAGTGACGAGACTAGTGTATGGTAAGAAACAAAATTTGGGCTGAGCCGGATCGTGTATCAGATAGTTAAATATCACAGAGATTTGAGGGTCGCCTTACAGTTTACCTCAACCTGCTGAAAGATTATTGGGAAAATTGTCACAGATGTCTGGCCCAAAGGGATGAATAGTTCAAAAAGCAAAGCGGTCGTTTCCTCGCAAGACGCGCCTGCGAAAGAGTTGCGAGCCAATTAGATGAGGGAGCTACAATATGTCTTAGTGTCCATGGAAAAAGCCAAAGAAGATAGGAGTATTAGGGTATGAGCTAACTAATGGTGAACAAATAGTGATTCAACGGGAATGTTGTGAGAATCACGACTCAGCCTTTAATTTTGGCGTTCAATAATTAGAAGCTCTAAATTGTCCTTTTTTGAGAGGGTGAACGATCACGCAAAAGCAGATAACATCGTTCATATAACGCGCTGCATCAGATAATCGCAACGATACCGCACAAAGGTATACGCTTCACTATATCGACTTGAATAAACTACAATAGTGATAGACATACTAATAAAGGAGTAGAGTTACCTCGAGACATTTGCAACGTTCATGCGCCGTGTGTTCTTTGCACGTAGGGTAAATTAAAATACCAAGGCAGAATCATTGTGGTAAAGGTGCCGTCACAGCGCTGTCAGAGTAGGCAGCTTCTACCTCTACCCTGTAGGTAGGATGCTGGCAGTTACATTTCATAAGCCAACACCCAGTGTACGGGAACATTGAGGAGCCGCTTGCCTGAAAAAAAGATTTTGCTTCGCTCAAGTGAGGTTGACAGTGCGGTGCTGCAGATGTATTTTTATGTGTTGTAACATTACTTGTTCATACTTTGTTAGGATAGCTTACCTAATTCTTTTACATTTTGTAATTATTGGCAAACCTGTGCACGCTTCTAACACTTCTATACGTAACAAATTCACCGTAATATAAAGGCTTGAAATGTAAGATCGTAAATCAACTGTTTATAACATCCTTTGATTTTTGCAGAAGAGTCGAATGTTTCGCAGTACTGTAGTTAGTAAAATAAAGTTTCGTGTTGTAGAACAGAGGCTTCTCAAATTCGTGGTACCCTCAATTTGTTATGATGTACCAAAAAGTAGCTAATGGAGCTGTTAAAGAAAATTATTTGGTGTGCGGGCTGTTACGGGCTAAGCGAGAAAATCAGAATTTTTTTCGCATTCATGACGAGTGGCGTTTTAGGAGGTGGCATAGAATCCAATCTCTGTACCGACCTAAATCTACTCATATAATGACTGTATTTTTTAGCAACAATACATAAGTGTTGATTCGCCGCGCGTCTTTCTCCCTGATAAAAGTTTAAAAAAAATTCTGTACTTTGGAAACTTGGGTCTTGAAACGCTACCTATCGATTTGCAGACTGGAAGCTATTACTCGTTATATATCTTACTTTTAAGTAATATTCCTGTTAGAATCTGCCCAGTAAATAATCCTGCGGTAAAAAATGAAAAAAAAATAAATAACAGCAGGCGATAACACAAGGCAATTTTTGTTTAAAGTTGATGAAATTTTACAAAGGAGGGATACAAAGTTTCTAACCTAAGTACCGCGAACAGTGTACTCCTATAGTCGCTGGCCAGGCATCGCATGTTTATTTCGTCCACGATATGCTGTACTAGCTCAGGATGACAATGAATTTCAGTCAAGGATGGTCACTTGGAGTCTATTTATCAAATTGCGATACCTGCTGAGCAAGACCAGCTGTCAATCCATAGCCACTGTTCTTCAAACTATGGGAAGTTGAGTAAACAGGGTGCTACGTATGTCTAAGCTGATGTACATAGTCCGGCTAAATAGAGGGGACACCACCTTTTGTTGCATGAATTGCAGCCAGTCCGAATCAGTACTCGGTGCGATTACCAGTCTCCAGGTTTACTCTACTTATCTCCAGTATTCTATACCACCTAGAGTTACGTTAGCGACATCATGGCATCATCGGCCATAACCATTGATACGTTGTATACGAATTTCTACTTAGTGTTTAACCTTTATATTTACGCCTGTCGCTTTGATTCTGATATGTAGAAGATGACAATGAGTCCTGAGACGATAATCAAGTCTTATCTACATATTTAAGAACCTCCACTCGCACAAGGCTCACTTATTGCTAGAAGAAGCAACGACCGCAAATGTACAATATCTACATGACAGAATTGAGGACCTTTCACATCACCACGCAACCACGCTGACACTCAGTAGTGGCCAAACTATAAGGAACGGAACAAAAA
>LQNS02001577.1:1993746-2022620 GCA_001587735.2 Parhyale hawaiensis | reverse complement strand
CGTAAGAGTAATCGATTTAAGGTTAACAGCTTCAATTTGGCCAAAGGTTAGAAAGCAACGTAACCGTCAGTCCTATTTGACTTCGTTAAAGTCGGTATAGCTGAGCCCGCCGATGGTCAGTTGAAATGACTGTATTCTTAACTTTCAATAACGAGTGCCGACTGTAGACCGGACGCGGTATAGTAATTGAAGGTTTCTCTTTTTGTTGTCATTTACGTCATGCAGTGGTGGCGCCAATGGAGAGCTTGGAAGTAGGCTTGAGTTTCCAGTAATTAGCCAAACTCGTCCTTAGCCCCAGTATTGCTATAATGTAACCAACATACATGTATGTATGTATCGTGACGCCCTTCCACATTTTACGCCAACCCCTCCCCCTCAGCCCTCAATACAAATTTCCTGGCGCTGCGCTGATAACATTTAAGTGCGAGTACATCGGAACGACTGAAAGTTCGTGGACAGCACTAACAACCATTCAGTTTCATAATACCTCCACCGAGGAGGTTATGTTTTTGCCTGAGCTATCTCTCTGTTAATTTGTTTGTCCATCTGTCTGATAGCAAACTTACTCAAAAAGCTATGGATGGATCTTTATTGAACTAATGATTAATTTTCTGTGATGATCCTTCAGTGAGCCTGTTGGTTGGTCTGTTTAACATTCAATTCAGTTGCTTGGTGAAGGTTTGGGCTCTCGGAATGCTGCTCTAGTTACTTCTATCTCTATAGCTGCAGCTGTCTCTATAGCTGCTTCTTTCTCTATAGCTGCTGCCAAAGTTCTTCGAATAATGAACGAGATCTCATGGATCTCATTCGATGGCTTGCTTAACTTTCTCCGTGTGAAAGTAACAATGAAAATATTTTCAATGAGAACCCAGCAATAGGTTCATATTAATATCTACCAGCACATATTATACCGCATTGTGACACTACGCATGAGGCCCGACAGACATCAGAGGAGGCCGCACACTGGTTCAAAACTTTTAATTGCTGCATGTTCGGATGATTTTAATAGTTTGTATAAGAATTAATTCTGAGTAATCGCGATCTTATAATTATGAGAATTTTATTTATCAGATAATATAGCGCAGGGCGTAAAGATGAGCAGTATGACGCATTCACCCAGTAAGGCTTCAGTACTGTAAAAAATCCATAAATTTCACGGAAAAAATTACTGGCAGTAAAAATGACAACCAAATCCCGTAAAAGATTTACGGAATCATTCCGTAATTTTTCCAGCAGTCGTAAAAAAGGGCTGGTGCGGGACTCAAACCCTCGCCAAAGCGGATCCGCAGTCAACCATACCGACGACGCTGTCAAATCGTTATATATTGAGGCAGTATTAACGCAAATATTGTTGCATGCTGATGTGTTCAAGCTATATAATATTAATTGATGCATTATTTTATCCGTAACTAATTGCTACAAAATTATACATATTGGTACAATAGTAATGTATCTGGTGAGTGTTGCAGCCTAAGAGGAATGTATAAGTGGTTCGCAATTTGTTCAGCTTAAATAAAAAACTGGCTCCTGAAACAAGCTCTGTCAAGAACATTACATTACTCTGTTAAATTTCCGCTACTATGCTTCCTAATTTTTATTCAGTTTACGTGTTATGCAGTTTAAATGTGTATCGCCTGACCCGTAGGGGCAACATATACTATTTTGTTTCCAAAGGAAACAAATGAAGTTGCAAACGAGATCTCTCGTGGTACATCGAGTAAAATCGCATTTTATAGAAAAATGTCCTCTGGTACAACCCGGTGGAGCGTAAGTATAGTTGATGGGCAAGGAGAAAGTGCGAATTTCTCCAGTAAACTAAAATACGGGGATTTTCACGTAACATTTATGGCGTTTCCCCCGTTAATGTTACGATATTTTAACGTAATACATTGCTGAAGACGATGGTGATTGCATCAAATTCACAATTAAACATGAAGTATCCCACTAACCTACTATTCTATTTGAAAACAAAACTTCTACGAAGTGTACCGCTGGAACTTTTTCGTTTCGCATTTTAGCAAAGATAAGATAAAGATATTCTCATCGGCTGCTCGTAAGTTTTGAAGATTTCAGTGTCAGGAAATTTATTCGCTGTAGGGCTCACACATTCGTACGGTTAGCTGCTGACTGGCCTGTTCTCTTTCGCGCGCTGGCGGCAGTTCTCGCCAGTAAGGGACCTACATACAGGAGTATTTTTTTCACAGCGGAGAGTCAAGGAAGGAAGGGACGGAATGACCCTTAGCGCGCTGCTCTCGCTCTAAACTGTGCCAAGATCAACGACCAAGGGCGATTGAGGGGTCGATGACTGAGACCGAGGACACTTGCATGCGTCGAGTGCACAGCACTTCGTAGTGATCCCATCGCGCCGTCAGTGACACATGGCCACTCTCGCCAAGTTGACTAGGTATAGGCGCGCCTAGGCGCAACTCAGAAGGATATTATTGGTAGTTTCACGTCACGCTGACACTGTGGCTTTGTCACAAAGTACTTAACCTGGCCTGCTCTGAAGCTCAGTTGAACTGATTTTGGTTCTGTGAAACTGATCTTACAGTTAACGTGTCGTGTCACGTCGTAAACTGATATGGTGTGGAAATTAACTTTAAATTTATCTGGAAGTTAATTGATCTTGGAGTCAATTAGACTTCTCTGGAACTTAATGAAACTAGCCTGACAGTCAACTAAAATTGACAGAAAGTTAATCCATTTGAGAGCCTAGTAAACTTCACTGCTCGCCTCAGAATTCTAACTCTCGATGAATTATTAAATTGTGACAGGTGTTCTATGTACTGTATAGGAAGCAGTAATACAGAGATGCACAGGTTTTTCATCTGATACAAATATACTGAGATGGCTGCGTGATACTGGACGTTGTCAGTGGTGAAACTCGAGCACACTGTCAGCTGCACTTTTTGTACAGAATGCGGTATAGCTCAGTCTGGAGGAGCAGTGTGTAGCACAAACGAAAACACTTCTTCAAGTAATTCACTTCATTAGTGCCAACTACTACTTAATGATAAGTCCATTTAGTGAAGTTATTACTCGCAAACGCTCAACACACACAATAAACGTTTGGGGTCAAGAACAGAACTCTGTAGAGAGTGCAGCACCGCATGGCCTGATATCTTCTTTATTTTTGCTAGCTGGAAACCTTCATCCAGTGCAATACCTTGCTCATGTGTCTCACAACACTATTTGTTACAGTGCACAGTGCAGCTACGTCGATGTAGTATCAAGTCCTATCATGCATACACATACACTCCTGATCAAAAGTTTAAGACCATTTGAAAATGTAAAAAATAACGTTTTCGTGTTCGATAAACTCCTTCGAATAGGAGTCAGTAATTCCTAACGGTAAATGGTGAGAAAGACGAAAAATACCAGCAGTAATAATTTATTGAGAAATGTATATTTTTGTCATATAATGAGTTTTTCAGTAGATTAATATTATTAGACCACAAACAGAAATCGTAGGTAGCCTTTCGACCAGGTCGTTGAGATGAGCAAAGTTTGAACTTAGTTATGAGTACGGCCTCCATTCTTATTCATAATCTCAAAAATTCTTTGTGGCATAGTAGAAAAGAGGGTTTCCATGAGGGTTGGAGGAATGTTGATTCAACTCCTAAAGATGGCATCACGAAGTTCGCTTACTGTCACAAATTGTTGACAATTTCCATAAACATTTCTCGCTATCCATCCCTAAAGATTTTCTATTGGGTTTGAGTCTGGCGAAAATGATGGATGACGTAAAACAGGGACCCCATTTTCTTGAAAGAAGGTCATTGTCTGGCGGCCAGTGTGGACTGCTGCATTATAATGCTGGAAAAACCATTCATCGCTACACAAACGAGGGCACTCGTTGCAAGATGATCTTTGTAATATGCCGACGTAACCAGTATCTGTTTGACGACTTGCACCTCCTGAAGCTCCTTTGCTCCCCTGTAGGAAAGGCGCCCTACACCACAACGGAGCCTCCACCGTTGTGGCGCTTAATGAAATTTTCAGGAGGCATCTCTTTGTCATGCCAGTACCGTTGGAAGCCATCAGGGCCCTCTAGATAGAATTTTTTCCCCAGAAAACAAAACCTTAGCCCACTTTTCAATGCTTCATGTTTGGTGCTCTCAAAAAGTTTGTAAGCAGGCCACTTTGTGAAGCGGAAACAACCGAAGGCCTTTCAGACGCTTTTTGTTCTTCATGTCCGTTTGTCGTAAGTGTCGCCTAATAGTTATTAAACTGCAAACACCATCTGTGAGTGCCTTGATTTGCCTGGTTTACCGTCCTCTGTCTTGAGAAACAACTGGTTTAAGTCTCCTACCTAATACAGGGGAATTTTCTGTCGGTTTACCAGTTTAACACCAAATTTTGCTGTTCCATACCTCTCAGGTTCCCTTAGGAAGTTGCAAATCATAGTTTTACTGCGGTGAATCTCAACTGCGACTACACGCAGCGACAAACCTTGCTTATACAGTTAAAAAATTTGAGCACTTTCTAATTCGGAGAGTTTACTTGCTTTGGGCATAGTTCACACCTTTACACTATCAGTGAAATTCTGTAACTGATCCAAAAAGCCGGAAATTACCGTAGAACTAAACATTTATTACCCTGGTCTTATAATTTTGATAAACTGAAAAATTCATTATTTAGAAATTCTCAGCTGTTAACTTTAGGAATTACTTATCCTTAGTCGAAGGAGTTTAATAAGTTATCTCTAAAACATTTTTAAGTGGTCTTGAACTTTCGATCAGGAATGTATACACACACACACATACATACATTCATATATACAGATATCTGTTTATTATTAGCTCGCAGTATAGTAGTACGATAGGCGAAAACGAAATTCAGATATTAACACTCGTAAGCATGGATTCACCGAATGAGCCTCAGGTGGTATCCATTTTCAGTGACATACAACTTCACTATCAATTTCCAAGCAAACAGTTAAATTCTTTCGCTGGCGTTCAGAACGTCCTGCGAAGAGGAGATGACAGCAAGTTTATTTTTTTCAGTTGAAGATATTTTCTTAATATCGAGCCATGTTTTGGCAGCAAAAGGAGGAGGATGGTATTGCTGGGCCAGAAGTAACTGACTACACTCAGCTCTTTTGATGTTGTACATCTCAGATCACGCAGCAGCTGCAGTCAGGCCTGCACAATACCTCGCATAATCTTCACGAGTATGGACGATGAAGTGGCATCCGTGTAAGCGTCAGTAAGTAAATAATTATTCTGCAGTATGCCACGCCAGAAATCTTCAGAACACATCACTCATGCTGCTACCTAAGTGAAAATAACTGGGCCTAAAAACATACAGCTTTAAAAAGCATGCTTTAAACATGAACGGAGAAAAAGAAATATTGCAAAATAGTTGTATTTTTTACCTTAGCTTCTCTAAACTTTATCTTGTCACTCTTGAGTGTTGCATGTCAGGGCACCAGCTCTCCCTTTTCACAGGATGATAAAGTCTGTGAATTATTAGAATTTTGGTAGGTAAAATAAATGATTGTGAAGATCACTCGTGTACGGACGTTGAGATTTATCAGGAAAGAGTTGTGCTGCACTTGCATCAAGTGAAGATGCATCTGCACTCAAGCGCGTTATTAAGCAGGAATGCTGACTAGAATCGTAGAGAAGTTGTGAACAGCCCAGGTGGGAGTAGGCCTAGTCGTACACAACCCAGGGGCAGCGGCACGGCCGAAACGCTCGTCCCTCCCAGGCCTACATATGTGGCCGTACCACACGAGGCCTTGGCAGCACCAACAGTGCGCGCTGTGAGTAGCAAAGGATTCAGTCGCGAGCAGCTGTGGCTGCTGTAGACACTCTGTTCCACACACAGCTGAGCAGTGTACATAGTAGTGGGACCCGTGGACATTCCATAGTAAAACAATGTTTCCCTTTCTAAAATCTAGTCTGCATATGCTGCGCTATTGTAACATATGGCAATAGCTCATAAAGGGCCGGGCAGCACTATCATCGTTCACGACGATCGCGCTTTCAAGACTTCAAGTAAGCTTTCCTGCGCACGCCACCACTAAAATAAACACTGCCTAGCCTAACCTAGCCTAAAATTACCTACCCTTACCTAATCCTAACCTAACCTCCTTATCTAAACTAACTTAACCTTACCTAACCTAACTTAACCCAACCTAACCTAACTTAACCCAACCTAACCTTTCTAACCTTACCAAACCTTACCTAACGTTATCTAACCTAACCTAACGTTACATAACCTAACTTAATCAGCGAGCAGCGCGGCGCACCAACTTGAACGCCGCTCACACGCACACGATCTGCGTATACAAACACGCGGACAAATCCGTCGCGAACGACGATGGCGCAGCTCATAGAGGGCCGGCTCTCTGGGAATGGGCCTGTTGGTTCGTCTACAGAAGCCTATCTAAGCTAATCTAATCTTAGGTTACCGCAGCACACATCGCCTTAAGTAATACATACACTTCTTCTTACCTTTCGCATCTCGTCTAACTTAACACATACAGTATTTTGAACCTAATGTAGCTCATCTTAGCTAATTCACATCATCTAACCTAATGTAATTCTTCTACCCTAATACAGCTCGTCTAGCCTAACGCACCACTTAACGCACCTCGTTCAAGCTATCACACCTCATCTAACCTAACTCATCACAGATCAAATGCCGAGGTTTGAACAGGCTACACTTGACGCACAAGTTCATAGTTATGAAGCCGCTGACACTTCACGGCAATAAAAGGTCTCCTCTTGTGTTGGACAAATAAGTGTACCGCATACTACAACAGAGTGTTGAGCATATTTCTTATGTCTTTTGGGTCTTCTAGAATACGTGATTATTGTAAATTAAACTCAGTATTCTATCTTGCCAACACTTGACGTTTGCACTTGTTTCTATACCTAAACTGCGTAAATCAATGTATTGTAGGTCAAGATTCAGCTAATTTCTGAAGTAAAATAACCCTCGCAGAAGTGAAAGGTGGTACCCTGAAAACCTACAACTAGGTACGTAATGTAAGCAAATTTCGCTTGAATCCATGCAATAAATTTATTCTAAAAGTTGCAAATTTTTCTGTATTGTCAACCAATTGTAACTCGAAATAGCTTTATTACAGGTCTCAGGCAGTGCCCAAAAAGGATGCCTGACGGTTACCGAAAAGGAAGAGATTGTTTCAGGAATTGTAGAAGCGTGTCTCGCATGGAATTAACCAAGGAGCTAGGGAGAGATCAAAGAAATGATAAGAAAGCGAGAAGAATCCTTTCACCTCGTATTATTAGAAAAATACGCAATCAAGTTAGCAAGCATCAAAACACTACCAACCCGAAGTCATGCTTTGAATGAGTGGGCGAGGAATGTCAAGCATGGCGTCAGGCCTCCGTTTAACAAAACCCACAAGAAAAATGCATTGCTTTTTCCCGAAAATATGTGAAAACAGACTTTCAAAATGTTCTCTTACGGATGAAGCTAAAGCTACTTTTAGTGGTCTGGATGGATGGGCCAAAGTGTGGATTATTCTTGGAGCCCCTATTCCGAATCGATTGCGACGCCAACAAGGAGATGGCGGTACAATGTTTTGGACCGGTATCATTGGTGACGTGGCAAGCTTATCCGACGTTTCCGAGTGCCAGAGGGTGTCACTTATCCGACGTTTCCGAGTGCCAGAGGGTGTCACTTATCCGACGTTTCCGAGTGCCAGAGGGTGTCACTTATCCGACGTTTCCGAGTGCCAGAGGGTGTCACATTAGCGTTTATAATGAGCATTTGTTACCATGGCTCAATAGAGTACAACAGCCACGTCGTCGTCAAAGAATTTTTATGCACGACAATGCTCCAACCCATTCAGCGCAAGTTACTACGTCATTCTTTGGAGCTCTGGGCATCAGAGGAAACATCTTATGGCTTAGGTATGGCTTAGCTACTGTGGTCTCCTGGTCGTAATCCTTTTGAAAGGCTCTGGTCAAGTGAGGTTCGCAAAAGAGACGACCTCTGGCTGAAAATTACTGATATTGCTAGTACATATTCCCAAAACTTAGAAGCGCATACTTTTATTGCAGTGTACCCATATCCTCAGATATTTGGCGGTCTCGTAAACATTGAGATTTTCTTTCCAGTGAATTTATAAGACTTCGGACCCTTCAAAGGTCAAACGGAACTCAGCCAGTATGTCAGCTTTTTTAAATTGCAAATATGTACCAGAAGTGATGTGTGTTAGAAGCACGTGCGCTGGCAGCACGAGCGGCATTTACTGTGTGGACGTCATACCCATAGCTGGTCTGCATACAGGAGCATTATATTTAGCATCCTTTTCAAGTTGCTATGTTTTGCTACTCACAGCATGGATTTACTCTAATAAATTTTATAAGTTGAATATAAATAAGAAAATCTTGATACCGTTCTGTAACCACTCTGCACTGTAGCATTGCACCATTTTATTCCTTCTCGAAATTTAAGATCACTACTAAGTACTCAAATGAACTCATGAGAAAATCAGACAAGCACTGTTAAAATATGACAGAGACATTGTTCATTACCCTGTATGTATATTTTGAGCGACCTGCAATAAAGTGATTGGCGGTTAGAATTGGTTCAACATGCAGAACACCTCATTACTTTTAAAATATTTCACGCATTCAAGCGAAGTTTGGTTAGTTGTAGTACAAATGTAGTTGTGGTTTTTATGGGAACCAACCTTCATGTATATCAAATTTATATTACTTCAGCAATTGATAAAATCCTAAGTACAATTGACGCGATTTACACAGCTTACCTACTCTACAGTATGCAAAAAACCTTTTCATATCACCAATTGGAAATGCTTCTTCAAGACGGCAGCTGTGTATTTTCGCATTGTAATTTTACCTGCCGATCACACAAGCGTTTCACCAACTAAAGATTAATGTTTTTCGTATTTTGATAAGTCCTGAAAATTTGACCATGTTGGAGACTGTGGCCATATGTCACGCTTCGTTGCATGGTGGTAGGTAATAGGCTGTATGTGGATGGACTTCTTACATTACCAATGCTGTTAAATCCAGTAAATGAAGATACATACAGATTCTTTTAGCACCACCATGCATCTGATTTGTTGCACTTCTTTTGAATTTTCTCATAGCTAAACTTCAACTGATGTGAGTTCACGCTCAAACTTACATTGAGCACATGATCAATGGTAGATATCCTTCAGCGTACAGCAGGCGGGCAAAGAACATAAGGCTTTCATGGTAGCAAGTATTTTTGCCACTTAGGTTTCTTCCTTCAACAAACAGCTTTGAGCATGAGCAAAAAACTCAGACTTATAAGATATCATTGAGTATCTTGGATAACAAGCTCACTTTTTATTAGGAGTGATGCTCAAGTTTGAGTAAAAACAATTGCTTTTCTGCGTATCACAAAAGGATATGTTTTCGTTGCTCAGCAGAATTTAGGCTTAGAATGCAAATATGTTATATTCTATCACGTTGGCAGTTGCAGTGCATCGCACAAAAACAAGTTAATCCAAAATAATGAGATTTAAATGCATTCAATAATGAGATAAATTGGGAAGATTTGAACGATGAGATAAATTGGGAAGATTTGAACGATGAGCTGCGGTCTGTGAACTATGGCACTTTTCTAAATAACTCTACCCAAAGTGAAACAATGAACAAAATCTTCGAAAAAGCTTTGTTGGAAAAGTGCGTTAAGTACCTCCCACCGACAAGGAGAAAATGTCCTAAAAATGCCACCATAAGTTCCGCCAAAGCATACTAAAGAAAAGAGCGAGATTGATCAAATGCCAAGAGTCATCGTATGTATTACAGCGACAAATTGAATGCCGGCGAATATTGGAAGAGATTGAACTTAAACTTGCAAATCTCGTGATGAAGAGAAACAGGACAAAGGACTGCAAGCCATCAGGAAGATAAAAGAAAACAGTAAGTCCTTCTTTGCTTATGCATCAAATTACTCGTCTCTGAAAACAAAAACAGGGCTATTATTGGAACAAAATGGATAAATGACTGATAACGATCAGCGGATGAGTGAAACACTGAGCTGTATGTACCAGAAAATTTTCAGCAACAAGACCAGTAACCCTGATGTTCAATTGCTAGAAGCAACTGATAACTGCCTAATGGATTTTGAATTGACAAAACTAAGCATTGAATTAGCCATTGATGAAATTAGTGGGAACAGTGCTTCAGGACCAGATGATGTTTTTGCAACATCCTCAAATTGTGCAAGCTAAGCATTTCTTATTCACTTTACCATCAAAACAACACGGTTTTCGACATAAACGTTCCACTACTTTGAACTGCTGCAGCATTATGATTCTATCGTGGAGACATAGAGCATATGGATGAAATATAGTTAGACTTTTCTAAGGCTTTTGACAAAGTTGACCACGGAATCCTAATGTTAAAACTTTCCGAGGAAAATTTTTTCAATGGCTTGAAGCATTCCTGTCAAATAGAATTCAAAGTGTCATCAAAACAGCCGGTACTCAGTGGAGTACCACAAGGGACCGTGCTTGGGCCTGTTTTCTTTCTTATCATATCAATGACTTGGGGTACGGATGCAACTACGCAGGCCCTTCGGCGTTTCCTAACGATACACGAATACTAGCAACTTTGCACTCTATGGAAGACGTGCTGTCTGTGCAGCGAGATCTGAAAAGTATCTACCAATGGTCGGAAAAGAGAATATGACTTTTAATGAAACAATATTCGAACTGCTAAGATGCAGAAAAATGAAACACTCTTTAAATCTACACTACACCGATGGGAATAAAATTGAAAGAAAGACAGTTATAAGAGACCTCGGAGTGGGAATGGAAGACGATGCTACATTCGAAGAACATAATGCTTGAGTTAGCGCTAAGGGAAAAGATGAAGTGGGCGGTTTGACGAATTTTCTCGTCACGCGGAGTAGATGTATTGCTCACACTATGGAAACAATCAATACTACCAAGAATAGAATACTGTTCTCCACTTTAGATGCCGAGTACTAGAAAAAGCTAGAACAACTTAAGGCTATCCAACGATCGTTCACTGCCAGGATTCGCGGCATGCAAGAGAACGATTACTACAAACGACTTAGTTGTCTCCAATTGTATTTAATATAACGAAGATTTGAACGATTTACAATCATACGTGTTTTGAAAATTCTGGAATGTATAGCAGTGCATGTAAAAGAGCATATTGTCGCCAGACACTCAGAAAGAACAAGAAGGACATACGGTACATGGGCGATGTGTTGAACGTCACCTGGACTTCCTCCGAAAAGCCACAAGGTACACAAGGTAGATAATGGAAAAGTGACATAGCAGATGGAAGAAAATTAGGGCATCACTGAAGTATCCTTGATACGACCTGCGAAGGGATCAATACATGAAGGAGTATGTTCAATTTCAAGCTTTTACTGCTGTCAGTTCTAAGGTAGAAGATTCAGAGCCTAAATTGGAGCATTTTTCACCCTTCATATACGGGTGATACGGGTCGATATGGGGCCTAAGGCCTCATTATTGAGGAACAATAATGAGGAACATTGAGGAACATGATATCGACTTGGAATTGATATTTTGAGTGTTGCTTGACTGCCTGCAGAATGCGATAAATTTTTCTCTATTTCAGAGAAAGTAAACAAGGGTTTCGCTGTCCAGCTTCATCGAAGCTGTGAACGCCCATCTCTACGTTCCTTTAAGTTGACAGTTGCATTAACGGAAGGATTGGGGTGGAAAATATCCCGAATTGGTCGTTGTCATATTTGATGGCCGGGTACACTATAGCAAGCAAATCTATATATTAATACGCTTGTATCTACGTGTGTGTGTCTGTGTATCACGCTCTTCACAAATAGATAGACGTAAATTAGAGACGTGACTTCATTTTGCTCGTATCATATCTACGCTTTCGTTTTCTTTACAAAAATTTTACTCGCTTTGCTGGTAGCGGATGGCATTCCTCATAGGGTCTGCGCCGTAAAAAAAAACGTGTAAAAAAACGGGTATTTTTCGAAGAGAATATGCTGCTGGGAGAGCATCAGCCAGTACAGTGCGATGTCTGAGGAAATGCAATGATATCTTCAAAACAAAAGAATACTCTCCAGCGAATGAAACACTCGACCCAATCTATTTTTGTTTATTGTATACTGCTTTGTATTGAATTAAACAAAGCAGGAAAATGATGGGTTATTGATCAGCAGCATTCACGGGTTACAAAAACGTGAAAAAAATCGTATACGCTGACAAAAATTAAAAAGTGGCTAAATTATCTGTAAACCGTGGGAAACGGAGCTTTAAAAAAATGTGTGCAAAAAAAAAGAGAACATTGCAAGAAGACCGTCGTATTTCTATGTTCTTATCAAGACACCAGAACGAATTCTCTACTGACAGTACAAATGAGTGATACTTTTATACAGTGCGAGCATTAACAAATCGTCGAATTCTCACGGGTCACACATGCTTTCACGTTAGAGACGGAATCTAATACTAAGAATGACCGTCGTGTGTTTATATATAAATATATATATTTATGTACTTATCTATTTTGGAGAAGTAAGTAAGAAAGCCTTCTGAGATTTTATTTCATTAGACCCCGAGCTTTCGAGCCGTTAAACACGGCTCTAAAAGTCGCCTAATCCTAAATCTAGGCGACTTTTAGAAGCTCTTTCCATTCTCGTTGTAACCCAAATTCTATCAACAGGCATGTTCACTTTTCCGAGGCTTATTGTCGCGTCCTCCANTAATATATTATTTGTAGTGTTTTGTTGGTAGTTAGGATACCTACTTTAAGCAGATGGCTCTAGTCGGGTGAAATTTCGTTCCCCTGAAGACGAGTCGTGTTTAGTGGCTCGAAAGCTCGGGGTCTAATAAAACTAAAATCCCAGAAGGCTTTCTTACTTACTTCTCCAAAATGACCTAGCCTGGGAGTCCTCCAATCTTCGAATCAATAGATATTTATTACCTCCGCCAAGGAGGTTATGTTTTCGTCGGGTCTGTCTGTCACCTAGATAACTCAAAAAGTTATTAACCGATTTGAATGAAATTTAAAGGGATTGTTAGGTATGTTAGGAAAAACTGATGATTAACTTTTGGTGAAGATATGTCCATCCGTTTGTTTGTTTGTTTGTCTACCTCATTTTTCTTGATGCCATAACTAAAAAAAATTACGGATGGATTTTCATGAAATTAACATGATTTCTTAGGTATATAACAAAAAGTAAATGACCAAATTTTGGTAATTATTCGTTTGCTCGTTCGTTCGTTTGTCACTGTTTTTAATTTTATGCTTGTCAGCACAATAAATAAAAAAATATTGAATAGATCTTTATGAAATTTATAGGGGTTGTTAGTAATGTTGAAAGACATTAATGATCAAATTTTGGTGCAGATCAGTTAGTTCGTTTGTATGTTTGACTCATGTTTGTCATAATGTTTGTTAACAGTATAACTCAAAAAGTTATGAACGGATCTTCAAGAAAATTGAACAAGCTATTATTAATATAAAAAGGCATAAATGATTAGATTTTGGAGTTTGTACAAAGAAAATTATGGTTTCAGAGCCAATTTGAATTTTTTGCTACCGTTGCTTCACTTGGTTGAGGTATGCGCTCTCAGAGTGCTCTAGTTTATTTATATGTTCGGTGTCACGCTGTTAACGAAATAGATAAGCGGAATTTAGCCCATTTTGGAGGCTCTGGTTGTCCTCTAAAGCTCCATTGGAAGTGATAGGCAAAAAATAAGCCGGGTTGCAGAAGATGGCAAACGGGCAAACGTATCTTAGCAGGAACAGATGAAATTCCAACAATGAAGACTTTGCAGGCTTAGTCTGATTTGTACGAGTATTAGCTTCTCCATACATCGAATCTACGGCAAAGTATAGGGCGACCTTATGTCTGAATGCACTTTTTGTATTGCCGAAGTTGAAATCGTAGCACTGAAGATATCTGAAGCTTCCGTTGGCACTCTCATGCTGCTTGTTTCGTAGTTTCTTCCCACAGATGATTTCGTTGCATGAGTTATTCTTCCCATTTTGATGCAATTGTCAAGGAAATCGACATAACGTAAGTTTTCACTGGCAGTAAACAATTATTTCTTCTAGCTTACTGTTTTCATCTGACGAAGCAGTTTTCTCTTCATAGGTCAAAATTTGAGCGCCTCAAATGAAACAGATATTTGAGGTGGAAAGACGGTAACAACGGTATCCTTGCTACGGAGCGAACACATTGTATATAAGCTGCTATTTTGTTTAGGTTTGTTGGAGTATTTTATGCAAGATGTTACTTCTGCCTGTCTATATAGAAGACCGAAGGATGACAGCACGACAAAGAAAAGAAGAAAATTAAGAAGCAAATAAGAGAAGAGGAGATTCCTCACAGGCCTAGAGGCATTAGGCAAACGTATAGGTTATTGCGTAAATTTTTCACGCACATGTCCACTTGTGCGTAACGATAGGGTTAAGCGGCGGATGTTAGTTCAGACGGTGTGGATTAAGCTAGAAGCGCTACCTCAAATTAAATAAGGTGAGTGAAAACATTCCCTAACCGTGTGTGTAACGCTCTTCTCCAACAGATTGAAGGAAATTAGAGTGTCCCAAAGTACTCTTGGATACGACCTCGGAAGGGATCAAAGGGAGAAATAGTCAAGTTCATATTTCAGCTTCTATGCGGCTCGATCGCTGGTCTAGGGTAGACGCTTCACGGCCAGGCGTGGGACATTTTCAACCTTGTTATGCGTGATACTGATTCGAGGGTAGCATAATTAAAGAACGATTCTTTTGTTTGTAGAATTTGCACAGGTTCATTCACTATTAGATAGGAGAAAATTCGGATGATACGGGATTGAGTTATCACTGAAGAACATTGTTTCTGTTCTGTGGAATTTCTAAAGAGTTCCAGCTACACCCACAGCAACGTAATCAGAAAGGTAGGAAGTACCGTTCCCATTTTTCGTTAGACTGAATTCATCAGGATTAAGTGATTAGCGTTATTTATGTGGTATGTTAGGTTAGAGGAGCTGTGTTAGGTTAGGTGCGTTATAGTAGCGTATTGCTTAGATTGCTACATCTTATAAAGTGGGAGCGTTAACTAATCGGTGAATTCCCACCGGTCACGTTAGCTTATACGACTTAATTATACTTGGATAGACAGACGTTGTTGAGTTGGAATGAGCGACGGACATTTTTCAGACGGGGTGGCCTACGTTATAAGAGCTGCATTGGGTTACGCTGAAGTAAATTGCAATAGTGTAGCGTGGGTTGGTTCATTGTGGAAAGTATAGTCTTTATTCAATCGTGGAATTCCACGGGTCCCGCTAGTAAATAATAAATGAATAAACAGATAAATGCACTACGGTCTTTATATTGTACATTATATAGAGGAAAGTATTTTAAACTTCAGCAACAGCAAAACGTCATATCGAAGTAGAAATTATCGAGTGAATGTGTCACTTGTATTGTTTGATTAAGATCCGAGGGAAAAGTTTGGCTACTATAGAGGGTGGGTCACAGTGTGCTCGATGACTCGGCAAAATACTCTACGCTGGAAAGTTCGCGTCACGAGCCTCGCAATGCTGTGGTCGCAATCAGCTTATTTGGGCTGCGACTGGCGGCTCTCTTGCACTCAAGTGGGGAAAGCTGCGCACCAAAGCCTGGCTAGCAGGTCAGTAGTACAATGGCGTTGGCAGCAAAGTAGCAGGCTCGTTACTTGCACTTGGACCAAAAAGTGTATGCATGATATATAATTACAAGGCGCAAATTATTGTAATTTAATAATAGTTTCACTTACTTGCAGCAGGGCAGAGCCTAGCCTTCTCAGCCCCTACATGTGCCGAATGATACACTATAGTAAAACTCATAAACCACAGTATTCAGTAACGAAAATAATACTTCTTCTGGATTATGAATTTTATTTTAACTAAGCTTTTGACAGCAGACAGGCATCTAGTCCCGAATTTGCAGACTCTTGAGTTTGCAGACTACCACTTCTCTGACATTCGTAAGACATTCCTTTGGCTAACACCGCATGATGTCATGAAGTTGTACAGTTGATGACATTAACAATTAAGTTATACCACACATTTTTGCAGGCCATTGAATACCGCGTCTGCTTTCGCGACAATTAATGTAGGCAGATGGTGCTGTTACCGTCTAATTTCAGGAGTTTTCTCCCTTTTGGAAATTTTTTGTTTGATGAGTTCTGTTGTATTTGCTTAGTACCGAATGCACTTTTATGCATATGTTAAATCCTCTCCTGCAAGCATACAGTGTAACACCCAATCCTGCGAACGTTCGGGTCCAATTGCTTTACTTTCTGTCGCTGGGTATCAACTTTTCTTGCCATTTCCAGCAGGGCTATTCTCACCAAAACCCCAATACTGCCATGGAGCTGTAGGGTTCACGAAAGTAGGGCTGCTGCTTCTTCACTAAATGTCTCGTCAAAATCCTTCTTCACGAATGTTCTCGCACTCTCTTCAAAGACGTATTGCAGGTGGAGAATGAAAAATATTATGGCATTAACATAGACTGTCGAGTACAACAGGGCCATGATTAGCTGAGCTTTGAATATCAGTCGTTCTAGTGATCTGATCCAACTAACGATTTTTTATAAAACATTTTTGTTTACATTGCCAAACTAAACTAAAAAAATAATAATTCATCTGGAGAGGGCGCGACTCTATAGGACAGTGGAGAGAAACCAACACCTAGCGATCTTATCATATGAAAGACGTTCGTTGAGTTGGCGCTTTACATATATTGCACAGCCACAAGTTGTGCATCTTGACGCATTACTTGGCTAGTGCCCGAGCTTAGCATATTTCTTCACATCTGAAGTATGTAATCGCTTAAGCACATTTCTTGCTATACATTAAGTGTCATAGCGTTTCAGTATCTTTAGTCACTTACGTGTCTTAACACATCTCCTAGCTCCTTGACGTTGGGTGTGGAGTAACTTGATTTCTATTTTTAGGATGAAAAACGGACTAAAAGTTAATGCTATTCATCAACCGTGACCTTTTTCTCGGTTCATTAGTGTGCCTCATAAGTTCGTGCGGTAACCCTCTTCACGTACTCTACGTTACTACCTTACCCTGACCCTAGCGTCCTACTTTCTTCCACGCTCCGCATTTCCCGAAGTCACTTTCACTTTCCCGCCTGGAGGTAAACATCCCAGAGACTCTCCCGTGCGCTATCCTTAACCTCAATAATTATTGTCACCGCCATTTGGATCTGCCAGCTTGTTACCAAGCTGCAACTACAGCGCTGCTGCTGCTGCTGCTGCTGCTGCTCTCGAGAAAAGCTCGCTTTGTTCGTGTGTTGCATCACCTCTGATGGTGGTTCCCAAAGTGGGCTGTTCCGCCTTTTTGGGGACATCTAAAAATTTGAAGAAAATGTCAGACAAAGTGGGTCAGCAAGGCAGCTGCAGGGAGGAATTAAGAGTAGCAGATCAGAACCAGGTATAGTGGACACAAAATTTCATACACTATTAAGTTCTAGATAAAACATACTGCACTTCCAAAACATAAAAGACGTTCTTTGACAGCAATGGACTGGTCACTCAAACAATACAATACATGCAAAAGTTGGCTGTCATACCCTAACTTTTTAAGGACATAACACACTTATTGATCAAACATAGCGAGTTGTTTCTTGTTCTGAGAACTCTGACATTTCTAGAAGGCAGCTTAGGCGCATCGGCCAACTTCTATAATTTTTCATGACAGTGCATAGATTAGGCTGGTTAATATAACAGGCAAAAAGCATTATCCATAGGAATGCAAACAACAATTGCATGGAAGTTACATTGCCGCGTGCCGCCGTCTAATAAGCCGCTCGGGGAGAATAACACTTGAAAATCTGACTGACTGAAAACTAGCTGACTAATTTCTTGATGATATACACACACCGTTAAGTAACCTCCAAATAAAACTGTGGCAGCTACAAATAAACGTATAGCATGAAAATTATAATATTACGAGCATACTTAGCTGTCAAATAGGCACAAAGAATTTCCGAGAATTCATCACAGCTCGTACTTTCATTGCTAATTTGGTTTTGATGGATACAATAAGACTACAAGTTAGTTAGCAAAAGAGGAGAGCACGCTCGATTTCTGTCCTACTGAGCCACATAGTGCTCTCATTGGCAATGCTGTGTAGTAATTCCTGCTCAGCAGCAGTCAAACATTACTCAGAGAATGAGCTGTGTCTTCATATCAATATTGCGCCATGAGACTACTTTAATGCAAATTCGTTCGCTCCAATAGAAGAAAATTTGAAGGAAGAAAAATAACAAGTAAGGAAACCACCGTGTTCTTCGTTCCTGTTTCGGTCGCTATACTGTTCCCTTCGCTTCGTTGACCATTGATCCCCTACCCAACTTGCTCATCGAGAAGTGGGAACAAATAAAGGGTTGATGTGAGAATAAAGTAAATATCAAGACTCAAGAGAACGTTAAGAGATACCTCAGGCGTCTTCGTGACTTGGTTAGAAAAAGTGGCAATGTAATAAGAAGTGTGAGTATTGAGGCAGTCTTAGTGTTGCCATGATCTGCTACCTGCTCTACTTGCTGCCTAGCGATTCTCAGCAGAGCACGAGAAGCTCGCCCGAATTTCGAACCTACCCTAAATTTTACCTATTTGGTTCAGAGCGAGGCCAGAAAGATGTAGTTTTGTATACAACTAAATAAATACGAATGCGCCCTGCCGCCGAAAATATATAATTATTTACATATATCCACTGATACTTCACTGGAAGATACTCGTTTCATTCCACTATTAATAAAACACAGTTTGTTGATTGCTTGGTTGGCTAGTCTGAAAATAGAAAGGCCTTTTGGTTTTACCTAGTTTGAAATAATCGTTTGGGTCTTCTTTCTGCTGCACGTTCTTCAATAGATTGAATTTCTGTTCCGGTCGTTCATAATCTATTCAGCAGATGTTTTCCTCGGATGAATACCTTTATAGCAGATTAAACTACTACACTGAGCAGACGTCAAGTATTTTCACTTCGTATTGCCACCAAACTTTGATCGTGACGTGGTCACTGCTCTAAGTCATGATGCGCTCCTGAGCGTTTCTGGTAGCTTCTTTGGTTGAACTCTATTTTGTGGGCGCTGTTTTAGTTTTGAACTTGGAAAGTGAGAAATTTTGCTTGCAGAATGAAAGACTGCTGCCCTGACCTTAGATCGGAACTGATCACAAGTTTTGTTGAATTAATGGAAGGTCGAGCCGGCAGGTATGGCACTTATTTTACACCACAATCCTTAACACAAACACGAACAATAAAAAGGTCATCACAAATTTATTGCATTCATTTTTGACGGCCGATGCTCTACTTTGCTCATATGCTTACGAAAATACTGCTCTTTGCATCAAAGCAATAAAGTGAACATGAATATGTGTTTATACATTATTAGTGCAGTTGGCATGACGAAGAATTTTTAATAAAACTTCTTCATCGACCATGTTTTTACTACTAATTTGCTCATGAAAATTACACGGGAAATGCCAATTTAAGTGAAAGGGGCCAAATTCTCAGCTTTGATTTTCAAAAGCGCCGTAGACCTCACTTTCCTGCGGTTTTTTTACCTGGCAACAAGCAGCACTGATTGATAATATAAATTTGCCCACGATGTCGTTGAAACGCAGTGATGCAGCTTCTGTCGTAATTTTCGTCTCAAGTGAAAAGCCATTTCGTCAGAGGAAGAAATTAATTTGGAAAAAATAAATATTGCTACGATATCCTTATGAGCTTCTTCATTTGTCGATGGTCATTGTGTGTCTCTAGACTTCATCTTTGTTTTTTGTTTCTACAAAAATAATCTTCATCGCAGTTCATGAGCAGCTGGACATATCCGTTGCTAACCTACCGCATCTAGCATTTCAGCTACCATGTAGTCATCACAGTTTCTTAACACTGTTAGTCTAAATTTTGTTGCAATAATAAATTTGTCTATTTTTTACGGCAGTTGGGAGCGTTCTGGAGAAAGACCTGCATATTAGGTCGGATATTAAGTTCTTGCCACTTTTCAGTTCCGAAAATGTTAAAACAAACGGCAAGAACTTAATTTTCAACCAATACTTGCAGAAATGAGCTCATTACTGTTGGACAGGAAGATTATGTTGTAACTATAATGCAGTAGAATCAAGACCATGGACAGGCATGCATGAATACTGACGAGGTGTCGATACACACTCTTAGCCGTCATTTTTAACGACCAAGCCCACTATATATTTGCCGTAGAATTGAAGTCTATGAATGTTTTTTTTTCGTTAGAATGCTTAATTTCGCTTATATTTAACTAAGATGCAACTTGTCTACATGCAATATCCAACAGTTCTCCGCAAAAAAAAAAGATTCCTTTCGAGCAGCAAGCATTTCGTATGCAGGTTACGAGCTCACCTAGTTTTTTCTCTGCGCCTACTTTTTGAAATTAAACACTGCCATACGCACAAAAAAGAAATAATTTCACTTGCACAGCTTTCACCGTCGATCCCGAGCAAAGTCCAGGTAGAATTCTGTGGGATTTTTTTAACCCTACTAACCACAGGAACCGCAACAGCGCCCGAAGGCTCCCAGTTGTGCTCATCTGCCGCGGCCGCCATGAGCGTCGTTACACACCGTACTTACGGCCCCTATGTGCGGCACTTTAAAGTTTTCCAAACCTACCTTATTTTCTCTACTTTCGTATGATGCCTCTTACCCTGACAATACCCGAAAAGTGAAACATTACAGCAGATATTTGGTGTTGGCAGAAGCGTCGTAAAACGTCGATGCTGCTCCTGAGGGCAGCGGTAGCAGGCCAGGAATGTACGCAAGGCTGCCGCATCCCCCGTGGAGGTCCTACGCTGCTGGCATTGTCCTTGACACCAGCTCTGCCTCCTTCTAACCTAGTTATTGTGACTGCATCAACTGGAACGTTTGGACCGAGCTGACTTTCTTTGCCAAGTAATTGGAGCAAAAGTAAAAATTGTTGAACGCTTGTACAACCTTTTTTAGGAGAATAAGGTTTATGAGGAGTGAAACATGGAAGGCTTTTCAGAACGATATTTGTTATTGTAAATAAATATATTTGGAATGAATTTTTATGTTACAAATTATACGTAATTCCTTTGTTATCGTAAGAATTTGCTATTTTTGTAAAACAGCGTGATGTCGTTTTGCTAAAAGCTGTTATTAGTATTTTAGTAGAAAAACTTGAAGAACTCACGTGAAGTGATAGTGTACAAAGTAACTGTAGCATTAGGTTCCTTGTATGGCTTGTCATTAACTAAGAATGTATCAGCATTTTTTATTTCCATGATTCATAAAGCTTTTTCTTCCAATTTTAAAGTAAAGAGACTTTCTTGCAAAAGTAACTGCTAGTAGTCTTTGTTCCGATAAGCAGGGGAAAACATTTTTTCACTCAACTCCTGCAGAATAAAGTTTGTTTGAATAATAAAGCATAGTGATCAACATATTTCTAGCTGCAGTATATTTATAGTACAAGCAGGTTCCTCCAGAGTTGCCATCATCAAATGAGGTTGTTTGAAATGGTAAATATGTTTCAATATTTAAGTATAAAAGATATTACACCATCGTTTGAGACAAAGACAACCACACGTGCACTGACAAAATCATATCTGTGAAGGAAAATTTACTTTGTTCCTGCAGACAGGGTTACATAATGTTCGTACGGATTGGAAGTGTGGAACGTATCATGCCCGTAAGTGCATTGCGGGTTATACCAAACACTCAGATAGTCTGTACAGTCACTAGCAAAGCTCTACTTAATCCTGAAAATTGAAAGCAATAACCGAAATACGGCAAATAAACTTAGTTACCTATTAAGAGAATACGGCATCTCTGATAGCTGAAGATCACCCTTCCTCCATTTCCCTAGTTGAAGACGCTCTCCAACTCTGAGTAGAAGAACCACAATCCTCATCTACTGTGAAGAGTTTGAGAATCTCCCCTCGCCCTATCATATTTTACAGTTCAATTTAGCATAAATGAGGTTACGTTTTTGTTAAGTTAGGTTACGTTAAGATAGGTTAGGGTAAGTTAGGATAGGTTAGATTATATGGATTTAATTGGTTGGAGTTATAGGTTAAGTTATTTTAGGAGAGGTTAGTATAGGCAAGGTGAAGTTCCATTAGGGTAAGTTTAATACTGAAAATTTACTCAAAGCAATGACGTTAGTTTTGTTCCTCTAGTAAATTGTTATTAGTGTTGCTCGTGCATGAATATTTACAAATTTACAAGCGATGAAGTTACCAGTCTATGAACTTACCAGAGATGACTTTACAATGAACCATCTCGTTAGCCTCGTATTCCCAAAATGCTTCAATCCTTGCCGCCATTGCGTGACGAATATGCCACACTAAAATTTCCTGTTTAAATTCCTATGAAATGATATTGCTGCTTTATGTATATATATATTTTGGTAGCTACTGGTTAAATGTTTTCAGGTTTCATAAGTGTCACCTCTTTTGGAAAAAAAAATATTTAAATTCTAAATTCTATGCATTGGATTCATGCCGGGCGTACAGTTTAAAGGTTGTTCGAAGACTAATGCTCGTAGTAGCCTAATTTTTGCAACCAAAGTTGAAAATTTTTTAAAGCGATGCTCTAGTGATTCCAGTGGTTTTCTTCTCCATCATCACGTCTTTTGTACCCTGAGTACTTCTTACGCTACAGCACCAAGCGTCAGCTCAAGATTTGCATCAGTGTACCTACATGGTCAAACAATGCTGTCGCATGGAGGAACCAAACCTCATTTTGGTTTCAATTCCTTCAACTCCCTTACTGTTCTGCAAGCGATGTGAGCATGAACTGACGAATTCGTCATGTAACGCTTCCCAATTTCCACACTGGGTTGGGCACAGCAGCAGATGAACGTTGCTCGTAAGCGCTCAGCGGCGCAGAATTCCACAGACCGGGAAAGAAACGGAGTCGAGTCCCTGCATTCTTGAATTTGGGTCAAAGAGAACAACTTCCAATTCTTGGCTCCCTCCTGACTCTTCCTAGCCCGGTGTCATAATTTAGTGCTGTTTGTCTACCCTGGCCGACTCGAAATTTCATTAGCTGACCAGGATGCCGTAGAGTGGGAATAATTCACCTCTTCTTTCATCATCAAGCCACTCATGAAGCCACAGTATGCAGAGACTTCTAATAACGCAGTTGTTTCCCAGTAAAGAATTTAGAATCACTAAGGAATAGAAGGAAAATAAGACAGAACAATATGAGGGCAGTCAAAAAGTTCATAGAAAAAAATTTCTCTTTTAGGGTCATTACTGATCCAATGACGTCATATGCTGTCTGATACGACAGCTAGACGGGAACCTCAATACATGGCACAAGTCACAACAAATGGCAACAATGAGATGGTGTCACTGATTTTTGGTTAATATCAAGATACTTCGAGCCATTAGTCTCAAACTCACTTTCAAAACAAAGGTCTAGAGATTGTTCGCCTTCGAAAGCAACGCTACTATCGTGCACTCACGAGACAGACAGCAATACACACGCACAAAAAAAAAAGATACTAATAAACTTTCAGCCACTTTGGCATTAAACGCATCATGAGTAAATGCTAGTTTACCAATTCAAGTGCATCAGACTTACATCGTAGTTGATTGAATGAAACCGGAGGAAAGAGCTACGTACTTGACTTTGAGAATCTGCACAAGAAACAGTGTTATGAAATAAGTTAATTTTTCAAGCCAGTAGGTGCTGCACCCATTTCCTTGGCCATTTCCGTTTTTAGTCTCCTTAAGAAGAACTATATGCCGAGAATCACCACCTTTTACCAGCTAAGGGTTGCAGCAGCCGTGCGCCAGGCGTTAAATGGAAACGATTTTTGTGCAAAGAGGATCTGCAATTCCCGTGAGTAACATGGGCTTCGATTTTTTTTTTTTTTTTGTGGTGTAGAGAGCATGTTGTTCAGCTCTTTCTTTTCAATACTTCTCAATACTGTGATACTATGCAAGCTTGAGTGAGCTTAATGTAAGCACGTGGTCAGCCTGCTAACGAATGCTAGGGACACACTAGGCATTTACACACACAACTTGATGCTAGGATGTGACACTCGGATGTCATTTATGCCGTAGTATCAATGCTACCGATTTTAAGTATGTTATGTATGGAAACGGCACGCGAGCTGCGGATCCGAGCAACTATATAGTTGGGAGTAGAAATGAATATGTGCCTACGTCATTATGCTCGTCAATTGCCCTTTATATCAACAGTCTGGACTGGGATTATTTTTTAGTCAAAAATATTTTCGACAACTGTAAAGCATACTAATGCAATCATGCGAAATATGACGTATACTTTATTGCTGAAACTAGTTCAGTATTATTGCGGAAAATGCGGGAGAAAGAATCAAAAAGCCTAACCACGCGAATCGTCGTAAACTAATTTGATCAATGAAGTATACGTTATATTTCGCATGATTGCAAGTCAAAAATACAACATGCTGCAATGTCGCATACTGCCGTCTTACGATCTAGCTGCAACAGTTGTCAGAGTAGCTGTGTCGTTTCTTGGCGACAGGCTGTGACGGCAACAATAGTCACTAGCTCATAAGCACAAGCTTTTAGCAGTCAGTAAACTGAACTCTAAACTATATCCCATTTCGGAAAGTTAAATTAGGAGGAATAAATATGCTGCACCAATATATATATATATATATGCACGAATTTAATCTTTGAATGTATTTTAAAGTATCACTTCAAGATCCTTCACCTCATTGTCCCCATTTAAAGATACTTCCTCTCAACTCTGAGGTGATGAAGAATGTTCCCCTCACTTTGAGCAGGAGAAAAAAGGCCTCCATGACTTCTCAGCAGAAATTAATTATACATAGATTGGTCAGGATAAATCGCAATAGGTAAGTTTAGACAGATTAGGAAACAAAAATGTGAAGGAAAGTATTCAATTGAACGGTAATCTACCGTCTAAAAGACACACAGAAATAAGTAACACTGTGACCAATTCTTTAACCAAGAATTTAGAATTCGACTGCATACTGACGATTGCTAAGGCTGGTAATTTCCTTAGGAATGAAGAGGAACTCTTTTAATCTAACGTCTTGCACGTCATCGCATATGATGGAAAAATTATTGCACCTGATTGCATGATTTTCACTTGAACAACCGATCAATTCTAGAGGATGAATATTCTGCTAAGAGTTCCTGGACAGAGTCATGTAGTAGCATTAACTTCTCATGATCTCATGAAATACGAGTACTTATGGAGATTTGAACTTGCAATCTTCTAATGATTTATACTCTTATGGTAATGGTTTTTTTCAGCCTACCTACTTTATTGGTGGTCGATGCACGGCCGTGTCCTACAACCTTACTCACACAATTGTTCCAAGAACAGTCTGAGACAGCTGCCCACTGTCAGCTAGCTTCTTAATGCTATTGTTTTTCTAACTTAGCTCAACTGCACGTTTTCACTGAAGCCGTGCGCTGGTCTGAGGTCAGATGGTATGTATCTGCAGCAGGAACCGGTGCTTGCGGGTTTCGCGGTTGGGGTGTGCAGTCAGCTTTATTTAACCTCTTAGAGATATCAATTTGCTTAGTTTTGCAATGATAATAGATAATGTAATAATAATACCATTATTAAAAGAACAAAATATTCATACATACACCTGATAGTACAGAGTAAATAAAGTTATTAACTAGAGCACTCTGAGAGTGCATACCTCCGCCAAGCGAGGCAACGGTAGCAAAAAATTCAAATTGGCTCTGAAACCATAATTTTCTTTGAATTACCTCCAAAATCGAATCACTTGTGTCATTTGATAATAATTACAGCTTGTGCAATTTTCTTGAAGATCTGTTGATAACGTTTTGAGTTATACTGCTAATAAATGTTATGACAAACATGACTCAAACATACAAACGAACGAACCGATCTGTACCAAAACCTAATCATTTATGTCTTTTAACTTTCCTAACAAATAATATAAATTCCATAAGGATTCATTCATTACTTTTTGAGTTATTGTGCTAACAAGCATAAAAATAAAAACGGTGACAAACGAACAAACAAACAGACGAATCATTACCAAAATTTTGTCATTTACCCTTTGTTGTATACTTAACACCTCATGTTAATTTCATAAAAATCCATCTATAACTTTTTGAGTTATGGCAGTGAGAAAAATTAGGCAGACAAACAAACCAACAAACGGATAAACATATCTTCACCAAAAGTCAATCATCTGTTCCTCCTAACATACCTAACAATCCCTGTAAGTTTCATTCAAATCGGTTTAGAACTATTTGAGTTATCTTGGTGACAGACAGACAAACACACAAACAGACAAACGCACAGGCAGACAGACAAACACGACGAAAACATAACCTCCTTGGCGGAGGTAATCAGGCTAAATGACAATCATAAAGACGAGGCCATATACAGGGAAAATATATGAAAGCACTCAGCCTACACCTGCAGATATTAGAACTGAACAACTTGTTCTCTCTCAAAAAATAAATTGGTGAAAAGAGAGTAAGATCAGTTCGTTGCAACCTTGCACAGATTTGCCAATGACTGTTGTTTACCCTTCTATCGGGTGGTTGAGAAACTTCAAGAAATCAATCATCAAGAAATCAATCATCAAGAAATCATCATTATTATAAATCATTCAAGAAATCAATCATCAATATAATAACTGGCCTACATATAGCCCAACTGTAGAGTGAATAAAGTAATATCATATTAATGTTGCGGCTAAAAGGGAAACAAAACAATATGAAACCAAAGAGAATAGCGAAATCAGCTCACGACTGTAGGCAGCAACAATGAACGTTGAGCAGCAGCAGGTATAATAGTCACAAGAGCTTGAGGTCATTCTGATCATGGAAGTCATTGCCCACGTACAGAATCCTAACCCATCACTGCTTGAGCGTCGAACTCTGCTAATGTGGGTCAGAGCATATCGCCTGCAGAAACGAGTTATCAGAAATATCCCCTCTCATCTGCAGGTTAAATGTACAATTACGAGCAAGAATATTGATATAATGTGCATTGTACATCATACGAGGCAATCAGATCACTAGCTTCAGTGTATCTGGGAACACCCACTAACCGCCGAAATATATATATCATTATATGCAATACTGGATTTAGGAAAATATTCTCAGCCGGATAAAGACATTTAGCTACATTAAATACTGTGCTCAATATGTGTTAATTTAATAGCCTTTACTTTATGATTAAATCTTATACTATCGTGTAGCACAGCAATTTAAGCGTTCTAGGCTATAAAAAAATATACCCGAGAAGACTTACACTTATTCAAAAATATATCAATCTTTTCTTCTGTGAAATAACATCGGTACTGCCGGTGGGAAAGAGTTAACTGTAACAATGGAGAAAATAGATAGAGCAAGAAGTTATATTTATAAATAATTGAATTTTTCATTTGCTGGTCCTGATTTTTTGCCATGTCCTTCTCAGCATTAATATTCATTTGCTTTTAGGTTTCTTCTCATCCTTCCCAAACAACTTCAATTAAATTATGATAGCTTGTTATTAGAGTGAACAATATTATTTATAAAAATTCTATCTAAGATATCCATTCCTTGAGTTCAAGAAATCACAATATTTAATAACTGTCAAACATGTTTGGCTCGTAGAGTAGACCTTCTAACTTACCCCTGCAATATGTACAAACCATCCAGAATTTTCATATGCTGAGAAGCTTAATTATAACTTGAGCGAAATCGCCTGTGTTTGGAAACATTATTTAGAATATCCCTTGCCAGATTCTTCATCCTGCAAGCATGTGGTTGGCGCGGCGCATCTACCATGAAGGCAGGGGGCTGTAGAATTGAGGTCAGTGTGTCATGCGGAGTAGATTTGGAAGCTGGGCCTGCACTTGTAGGAGAAGAGCAGCTGCAGTTAATGGCGTACATTGAGATTTGGCAAGAGACAACCTTTGGAGTCAAGACAACGAAGCTAAATAGCTCCTCCAAATCTTTGCAGAGGAAACATCACGTGCTTTCACAGTGCAAAAATAGAAGTCAGAGAAGCTGATGTTCATGAAGCTTCCACTCCAGCGAATAGGTGGATAGTATCTCTTTTCTAAACAATGTGATTCGCAATGGAATAGCGGATGTGCTATGTGCCGAATTTAATGCACTCTAAATTTTGTAATAATACACATCGTGTTGTTTCTATATTTGTTTTCACGTATATATGTATGTATGAATGATTATTTTCGTCGCAACTCTTTCCTTTTTACAGTGAAAACTACAATTACACACTCTAACATCACTCGCACTCTAACATCAGTCACACTCTAACATCGCTCACACTCGAACATCGTTCACACTCTAACATCACTCACACTCTAACATCACTCACACTCTATCATCACTCACACTCTAGCATCACTCGCACTCTAACATCACTCACACTCTAACATCACTCACACTCTAACATCACTCAAACTCGAACGTCGCTCACACTCTAACATCACTCGCACTCTAACATCACTCACACTCTAACATCACTCACACTCGAACATCAATAACACTCTAAGATCACTAACACTCTAACATCACTAACACTCTAACATCACTAACACTCTGACATCACTAACACCCTAACATCACTAACACTCTAACATCACTAACACTCTAACATCACTAACGCTCTAACATCACTAACGCTCTAACATCACTAACGCTCTAACATCACTAACACTCTAACATCACTAAAACTCTAACAACACTAACACTCTAACATCACTAACACCCTAACATCACTAACACTCTAACAATCTAACATCACTAACACTCTAACTTCACTAACACTCTAACATCACTAACACTCTAACATCACAAACACTCTAACATCACTAACACTCTAACATCACTCACACTCTAACATCACTAACACTCTAACATCA